>JAAKBH010000475.1:0-90000 GCA_019776075.1 Amaranthus palmeri
TGGTTTCGCTTATACAGAAGGAAGTTTTGGAACAACCAGTTCATTAACGGCTATTAGCATTCACAGGTTTAATCATAAATTATGGATCATTCCCCAACAACAGCCACCAACTTTACTCATTTCCAATTAAACAGCCGCAAACTTCGTTTATCCCCAACAACAGCCACCAACTTAGGAAACACGACATCGAAACAGCCAATTTACCGGATGACCTGCTAATTGACCGTTGACCCTCTCTATGACCTTTGACTTTCCCTTAATTTCACTAATTAAACCTAATTATCCAATTATCCCTAATAAACCCTTCTTCCCCAAGCTTTATCTAACCCACCCTCAATCACCTCCATTTCTCCCCTTCACCACCACCACCATTAAAACCCAGAAAGAAAGACAAAAAAGGAGCAAGAGAAAGATTACTCACAGCAAAAATCGGAGAAGAAAATAAACATTTGGGCACCATTCAAACAGCAAAAATCATACAATAACTAAAACAAAAAACCCAGAAAATCCTTGAACTAAAACAAAAAAACCCAGAAAAAACCCACAATTCCATTATCCTTCATTAATCTCCAAACTAAAACAAAATTGTATATTCCTTTAACAAATTGAATTAAAGAAGATAAATTAAACAACCTTTTAACAAATATATACAAACTAGGTTCAATTCCATTATCCTTCATTAATCTCCAAACCCACAATAATTCCTCAACCATTCCTAAATTTCCAAAACTCTTGATCAAAGAATTACATGAATTCACAGTCATAACAAATTGCAAACAACCCAATTAAAGTTTTCAAACACAACCCTAATTTTATCAACATCATTGCAAACAAAATTTGTTGCAATAATCAGTTAAATTGACCTCCATCTGGGTTTGTTTTCTTTTGCTTACCAGCCCAATTAAAGAATCGATAAGCAATATCTGGATTTGTTTTAATATTGGCTAAATTCAACAAAAAAGCAACAAAATTTGGTGATAGTTTAATCAAAAACTTGTTGCAATAATAAGTTAAATTGACCTCCATTGAAGGTGAACCATCTAGAAGTTGGAGAATTCGAGAAACCCAAATGGAAGGTTGAAGACTATTCGAGTTTGGATGTGTAATGACATCAGAAATGTCAGTGAAAGGTTCAATCCATTCAGGTGGAGGGAGTGATGAAGCAATGGAGGAAACGCAGCGTTTAGAGTTTGATTGAGGGTGTTGGACATGGATTAAAGGATTGCAGAATGGAGAAGAGAGAAATGGTGGTGGTGGTGGTGGTGAAGGGGAGAAATGAAGGTGATTGAGGTGGGGTTAGATAAAGGTTGGGGAAGAAGGGTTTAATTAGGGATAATTGGGTAATTAGGTTTAATTAGTGAAATTAAGGGAAAGTCAAAGGTCATAAAGCATGGTCAACGGTCAATTAGCAGGTCATCCGGTAAATTGGCTGTTTCGATGTCGTGTTTCCTAAGTTGGTGGCTGTTGTTGGGGATAAACGAAGTTTGCGGCTGTTTAATTGAAAATGAGTAAAGTTGGTGGCTGTTGTTGGGGAATGATCCTAAATTATACAACTTTATTACTGTATACATTCATAGGTCTAACCTTTTCACATTAAGCAGTAGAGGTTCATCTAGATACTTTTTGGTGTGCAAGAAGATCAACGCTAACTGAACTGCAAAAGAGTATTGCCACAACAAAAATCCTCAAAATAGAAAAAGGAAATTGAATCAATCAAAGTAACTTAGAACTTAACTCGAACTCCGAGGCAATGATGATCAATGAACCCTTTTATATGCTCATTGCACCCGACACCATTAAAACGAAGGTGTTCATCCAAACCCTGACCCTACCTGGGCTAGAGCTACTTAGTGGAACTGAGGTCATACAATATTATTATAGTTGATTGTTTACGAATGCTTCCCTGATATGATGCAAAACCAATGAGCATTAATGGACCACCCATTAGCTGACCCAAAATTCCAGAATGTGTGTGCATCAAGTCTTAGTTAAATTTTGGAAATAGGATAAATTACAAAATTATTGAAAGGGGATGTAAACACCGCTCAAGGATCACAAAGATGAAATAAGTAAGTGTTTGTGTTGTGTCAAAGTTTAGGAAACTAATAATGCAAGTAATAATGAATGGCTAAATAAATAAATAAACAAGACAAGATTTTTAAGGTGGTTCACCAATTGGCTACATCCACCATCTAGCCTAGGATATAACTTAATACGTGTTCAAAGGAGAAATACAAGACTTGATAGGAACTACAATGGAGATTATATGTAAGAAAAGAGGAGCTAAATGAGGGATAAAAAGTAAGCAAGAGGAATGCTCACTACTCACATTGGAAGAAGCACCACCACTGTATTCCTTGAGCCAAACGTAGTAACCACACAATCCAGTCTGTATCAACACTCTTTTGTCAATCGTACTTTGCATTTGAGTATGGATTAATGCCTAGCACTAGCAGGGCACAAATTACCCATAAGTTCAGTTCACTTATTAAAACTGATTGCTAGCCCCCTATTTTTCTACTTTTTTGTAATGTTCTCGCTACTCCAACAAGCAAGGGGTATACCACAGCATTCCACCCAAACGAGCCTGTCAACGAGGCGTTCACCATCGAATCATACTCTCACATCATTAAAGCAATTTGATAGGGGTAAGTACCTTTATATGTTGGAGGGGTAGCCAAGTTTTTGAGCACCACTCCATGATTGAAAGAGGGTTCTTTATTTCACTTAGTTCACCCACAACTGATCTCCCAATCCATCTCATTATCTGAGTATATTTATGGTGACCTAAACTGGTTTCGCTTGTTGTGTCTATTTCCTTGGTTTTTGTTGGTAGTTGGATATAACTCCTTTGACAACCTCGTTATATTTTCTTCCTTCTGTTACTGTGGCATGCCACAATCTCCTTCCATGCTCAGTATTCTGCATTCTACATTGACAATGAAACTTTCATACTCCTTATAATAATATAGAATACAAAAATTGAAAGCTTAGTTTCTCATTGATAGTGGGGATGGTCATGGGTCCAGTACCTGTTGGACCCGCCCCAGATCCGCCCCTTTTTTAAGGGTTTGGGTCTTATTTTTTGAGACCCATCGGATCCGGGTCGGATCTGGATCTAAAAAATATTTGCCGGGTTCGGGTCCGGGTCCAATATCTGGACCCTGGACCCGCCCCTTGGACCCTTATAAATATGAAATTGTCTATTTTTATTTGTCTTTTACATATGAATTTTCCCCCCCAACATTTTTTTCTTTTTATATAATCATAATATATATGAATAATATATATGTTACTTGCTAAATGATAACCCAATTACCCTTATTTTATGGACTCGAACTAGTGTTTATAATAAAATTTAAGCGTATATGGATAACGCTATGCGAGTTTAGATGTTAAATTAGTATTTTTTTTTTTTGAAAGAAAAGAACCTCATGCACTATTAGGAAAAAGAATCCAAGTACAAGCAATCCTCAATCCAGATTGGGGGACATTCCTCCCAAATCTCCTCTACAAGGCTTTTTTTAGCCCACTTAGCTATTCTATGAGCCACGGAATTACAATCCCTATAACAAAATAAGAACGAACAAGAACGAAAGGCACGACAAAAATGTTTACAATTTTCGACAAGCACTTGAACAATAAAACTCCTAGAACGATCACCCCGAAGCGCCTCGATAATATTTTTGCAATCGCCTTCGAAAACCACCTTCGGCCAGCCGTGCTCAATAGCTTGCAACATGGCCCACTCAAGAGCCTTTAATTCAGCCACCTCAGCGTCACCAGCCTGCCCCAAAGATTTAGCCCCAGCAGCCACAAAATTCCCATGATGATCCCTGGCCACAAAGCCCAGGCCCAAAATATCACAACTCCCCTTAATAGCCCCATCAAAATTGATTTTAATTTCCCCACAAGAAGGCCTACTCCACCTACTGGACTGCCGGCCCAAATTCAAGGAGGGAAACGAAAGAGAAATGGCCTCATGGTAAGCTATAAGCCAGTCCAAAGCCCTACCAACACACAAACGAGGCGGAATGTAAATATTTTCGAAAATTAAAGAATTTCTCGCCTTCCAAATTTGCCAACAAATCGTGACTAATTTTGCAACTCCCTCAATGCCCACCGAATCCCACACCGAGGCAATAACATCCCGAAATGAAAACACCATATGATTAGGAAACGAAACATCCGCCCCCAACCAAACCTCTTGGGCCCACGGACAATCCCGCAATAAATGGACTAATGATTCCTCTTTGCCACAACGAACACAAGGCAAAAACTCAGAAATACCTTTACGAGCCAAGTTCACCCCATGAGGGATGATATCCCAAGAAGCTCTCCACGCAAAATCACGCACTTTAGGGGGCACATTAATTTTCCACAACTTTTTCCAAATCGGGTCGGGCCCAATAGAACTAGACGCCTCCCCTTTAGAACGAAAAGCCAAGGCATACACATCCTTAACTCTTAAAACCCCATCTTTGCTATGGGGCCAACACAACTCATCCCCAATATTATTACAACGAAGAGGAATACTCAAAATGGACTTAGCCTCAAACGGGAGAAAAAAAGACTCCACCCTCTCTTTACGCCCCACATGATTGACCGAATCAATGAAAAAAATCCAACGTTAAATCTTTAAAACCGTGAGGACAAGGAGAAATAACCAAGCCCAAACCCGGCCCCGGCAACCAAGCATCACCCCAAACTTTAATATTAACCCCATCTCCAATTTTCCATCGAATATCTTTCGCAATCATAGCCCGAGCCCCAAAAATACTCCTCCACCCAAAACTAGGCTGATTACCCAAATTGGCGGCCCAAATGGAACTATTAGGAAAATACCGAGCTTTAAAGATCTTGGCAAAAAGAGACCCCGGACGATTATAAAGCCTCCACACTTGTTTAGCAAGCATCGCAAGATTAAAGATTTCAAAATCACGAAATCCAAGACCCCCCTCCGCTTTAGGCCTACACATCTTGTCCCACGCTTTCCAATGAATTCCCCGTTTACCCGATGGAATGCCCCACCAAAACCTTCTCACCATCTTTTCTAGATCTTCACAAAGGCCCTTAGGAAGCCTAAAGCAACTCATGGCATACGTCGGAATTGCTTGAACCACAGCTTTAATTAAAACTTCTTTACCCGCCCTCGACAATAATTTTTCTTTCCAACCTTGTAACTTCCTCCACACTCTATCCTTGATAGAAGCGAAAGAAATCCGTTTTGACTTGTCAAAGACCGTCGGCAAACCTAAATATTTTCCATGAATGCGAACTTCCACAAAGTTTAAAAAATTCCTAATATTTTGACGAATACCCGGCTCGAGTCTTTTACTAAAAGAAATCTCACATTTATCAAGATTTACTTTTTGTCCAGATAAAGCCTCGTACTCACCCAAAATATTCGAAATAGCCATAGCATCTCCCACCGAAGCTCTAGTAAAAATCATACTGTCATCCGCAAAGAAAAGGTGGGTCAAAATAGGCGCACCCCGAGCCACACAAACTCCATGAAGCATCTTTCTTTGATAAGCTTGTCTAACCAAAGCACCCAACCCTTCCGCACACAAAATAAATAAATAAGAAGAAAGCGGGTCCCCTTGACGAATACCCCGCTGCGGAATCAAAGAACGAGTCAATTGCCCATTAACTAAAAAAGAGTAGGAAACGGTAGACACACACTCCATAACCCGACGCACCCAACAATCCAGGAATCCCATAACAATCATGACACCTCGAAGATAATCCCACTCGACCCTGTCATAAGCCTTGCTCATATCGAGCTTTAAGGCCATAAATCCCCTTTTCCGAGCGGCACTAATCTGCATAAAGTGAAAGACTTCCGACGCCAATAAAACATTATCCGTAATGAGCCTCCCCGCGACAAACGCGCTCTGATTTTCTTCAATGATATCCTGAAGGAAAATTTTTAATCGGTTGGCCATGACCTTTGAAATAAGTTTGTAAGAAATATTACAAAAGCTTATAGGACGCAAATCTTTCATTTCTTGCGGGTTCTTGATTTTCGGGATTAAAACAACATGCGTCTCATTTAAACCAGCCGGCATCCCACCAAAATTCAAAAAACAAACGACCAAATCACAAATGTCGAATCCCACAACATCCCAAAATTTATTATAAAACATAGCCCGGAATTCATCCGGCCCAGGAGATTTGCCGGGGTGCATACATTTAAGAGCCTCCACTACCTCTTCCTTTACATAAGGCTTAAGTAAAATATTCCGCATCTCATCCGATAAGCGATGCCCGATAAAATCCAACTGTCCCAAATCCACCGGAGGTCTAGAAGAAGAAAATAAATCACCATAATAATCACACACAATGGCCATCAACTCCTCTTGCTTCCTTCGCACCACCCCACAACCATCAATTAATGATTCAATCTTATTCCTCTTAAAACGATGCGCCGCCCTATAATGAAAATACGCCATATTCTTATCACCGTCCCTTAAAACAAACGGCCTACACCATTGCCAAGCTTCGGTCTCAATCCGCCGTCTAAGCATACGAATTTCATCTTCAACACGCCGCTCTTCATCAATAATATCATGAGTCTGCTCTTTCCACCTCAAAAATTTCAAACGTCGAATCAACCAATGCAAACGTCGATGGGTATTTTTAAAAGTAGTTTTCCCCCATTTATTCAACGTTCTCCCACAAAAAGTCACCTTCTCCGTCCATAACCCCATACTCCTCCGATCCGCCTCCCTCCAAGCATTGACCACGACATCACAAACTCTTCCTCATGAAGCCATTTAGCTTCAAACTTAAATGGCTTACCCCCCCAAGAACAATCCCACTCCACTAGACCCGCATTTTTACTTGCCTTAATGAAAATAGGGAGATGGTCTGAAGAATCCCAAACAAGATTTTGAACCGAAAAAGATGGAAATAAATCCAACCAATCCTCCGTTGCCAAAGCCCGATCAAGACGTTCTTCAATGAAATTCTCGCTTCTTTTATTGGACCACGTATATTTATACCCCGAACATCCCAAGTCCTTCAAGCCACACGCCTCCACCACATTCCTAAAACCTTGAACCGATCCCACATCACAAGCGTTCCCCCCTTTCTTTTCCGCCTCCAAAAGCACTTCATTAAAATCTCCAGCTATAATCCAAGGTAAGCCCCGCACATTATCAAGATCCCTCATCATGGCCCAAGTCTTCCATTTCTGACCCGACTCAGCCCACCCATAAATACCCGTTCCTCGCCAAGAATCTCCCACCCCACTATTCACCTCAAAATCTATGAACCGGTCCCCCAAAGAACGTACTCTAAGATCCACATTATTATTCCAAAAAAGCGAAACGCCCCCCGAACGCCCAATAGCATCCACCCACACTCCCTTATCAAAATTTAATTTCTTTTTGATTTTCCGCATCTCTTCATCCCATCTTTTAGTCTCGCATAAAAACAGAATCTCCGGAGAATATTGACGGACTAAATCCATCAAACTGCGAATTGCCTCAGGACTCCCCAATCCCCGGCAATTCCAACATAAAAAAGAGATCATGGAAAACCGAGAGTCCAATCGGTGGGATCCGCCACTCTAACAGCATCATCACTAGACAAAACATCAACCTCCATTCCCTCGATCCTCCTTCTCTGCGAATCACCCTCCACACCCTTACCATCCTCAAAGACCAATCGAACCACCGTCTTTCTTTTGCCCCTACTATAAGCATGATATTGTTCCAACCCTTTTGTTATAGCTTTCCCACGAGCCCGGCGCTTCCATTTTTTCCCCAAACTCCCCTTATCAATACAATCATCTGCCCCTTCCCCAACCGAATTTGCTTCCTCCTTCTCATCAACTTCCCCCCTTTCACCACTGACACTCAACCTATCATCCCCGTCATTGTGCACATCCACAACATGCCCCACTTGATCACTGGACCCTTCCACCCGAAATGATCCAACACCCTTGCCCACATCCTGCTTCTCGATACCACCATCCTTAACCAGCAGCCCATTCTCACAACCATCCCCCACCCCATTATCCAATGAGACCCAATGAAAAAAATCCGCCACCTCCTCGACCAACTTTTGACCCTCCAAACGCCGTGCTTCCTCTACCTCCTTTGTCACAAAAATTTTACTATCTTTAAATAAACCTTTACCCGCCTCTGAATTTTCATGTCCCCGAGAAGAGTCTCCTTGATACATTTTCCATGGAGATGCACGAATAGACGGTCCGAATAGCTTCTCAGGCGTCCTATCACCACTCACCTCTACGCACTCGTTGGAGCCATGGCCCAAACGACCACAATAAAAGCATATCATCGGAAGGCGCTCATACTTAACTGGAATATCACAAATCTTCCCACCCGGAATTTTAATTTTAATACTAGCACATAACGGACGGCGAACATCAATCTTAACTCGAATACGCATGGATTTTTCAATAGAATACCCCGCCGGTTTCGCCATTTCCACATAGACACCAATCTTGTTCCCCAAGACTCGAGCATTCATTTCATTCCCCCGCCCTTTAAATGGAATATCATAGAATCTTGCCCAAATGGGTAAGTAAAAAATCTCCATATCTGATGGTTTCACTGCCTTCGCCATGTCTTCCAAGAGTAATGGGAATTTATCAAAATGCCAAGGTTGGCCTTCCATAATTTTCTTTTTATCTCTCCAATGAAAAAACTGTATTTGATAGAGATTCCGGCCAATATTCACAATCTCAATGCCATTCTTTACCGTCCAGACACTTTTCATGGTTGCAATAAACGCCGTCGGATTAGGAGTCCTCGTCGTCCAAATTTGACCAATAAGCCCAAGAGCAATCCGATCGTTTTCAGAATCTTCCTCTTCGCCATCAACCACCCATTCAGCCACCACATCATCCTCAACCCTTTTACCAGCCTCCCCTGCCTCATGCACACTATTACCCTCCATCACCTCCTTATTCTTGAGTTCAAGAAATGAACGTGACCCCATAAAAACAATCCAAAGAAGAGACCCTAAGACCCCACAAAACAAAAGCGAAGAACAAAGAAGAAAGAAGAAAACAGAAAAGTGATAACAAGATCACACAAAACTCTCGAAGAGAGACGAAACACCCAGAAACGGGGAAAGAAACACTCGTAGAGAGAACTCCTAGAGAGAGAGACTCCTAGAGAGACTTTATTTTTTTGTATAAAAGAAGTATTTGAAAATAATGTTGATGTTAAATTAGTATTGAATAGTTGTAAAATACGATAATAACTCTCTTACAAATATACGAAAAATATAATGACTAACAAATATTTCAAATTTGACAAATCCAAGAGACTTTTTTTAGACTCACTAAGGACCCATTAAGGACCCTAGACCCATCAGATTCGAAGGGTCTGGGTCCGGGTCTGAAAATTTTGGACCCTTAAGGTCCGGATCCGGGTCTGGATCTCAAAAAATTAAAAGGGTCCGAATCCGGGTCTGGTTGGACCCGCTCCAGACCCGCCCCATGACCATCCCTAATTGATAGTGTTGAATGATCGTCTACACCCTGGAGGACTTATAATTACAAACAAACAACGAAGAACAAAAGAAGAAACAATGGACGTGTATTTGGCGTGTGACATGTCGAATTAAAAAGGATAATTTTGTATTTTTCTTTAAAAAAAATTCCAACAGCAAGTAAAAGAAAGTATAGTTTGCTAAACTCAAACTCACTAAGAATCGTAAGAACTACAAAGATTTGAAACAAGAATGCTTTGGGATTTTTTTATCAAATTGTATAACACCAAGTCACCAAATAAAATACAAACTAAGCTATTTATAGAAAAAAAATTAAGAATATGCATGGTTTTCGGCTCCAAAATCGGCTTGTGGTTGGGTCTAGGGTTGTAAAATTTGACCCGACTTGTAATATCGCCCGGAATCGACTTATATCCGACCCGTTGGTTGACCCGAAGTGTAGTGACCTGTAACCGATAGAAACTCGACTTGATGTTGACCCGTAACTCGATATGTACCCGATTATTTTAGACCAATAATCCACCGGTACCCGACTCGAGAACAACCGACACCCGAAACTGACTTGACAATGTGGTTAACAGAACTCGATTTGCACCCGACCTGTTACAATTCGAATCCGTCTTTAACCCGATAGGTACTCGACGTAATCCTATCCAAAACGACTCATAAACAATGAAAACGATGACGTATTAGCGATCGAACGACGAATTTCAACCACTAACACCACCAAGATCGAAATATGTGAAGTCTTGTGAAACAAATTACGCAAACTATAAACGCGATGTTTGTAAGAGATAAAATGCAAGAGAAAATTATAAAAAACCACCTTATCTATACCCTCTTTTTTAAAAAACTATCTTATATAAAAATTTTTGCAAAAAACTACCTTATGTAATACAATTCTTTTCAAAAGACTACCTATTACTCAATTTCGTTAGCTGACCGGTATAATTAATTGGGATTTTTTGGTGTTCTATTCCTGTTACTCAACATTTCAATGAAGGAGAAGGTGAGTTTCTAATTGCGCACGTGACAGGCATGTGGAAGTCAACCGTTAATTATGCCGGTCAACTAACGAAATTGAGTAGTAGGTAGTCTTTTGCAAAGATTGTATTACATAAGGTGGTTTTTTGCAAAAATTTTTATATAAGGTAGTTTTTTAAAAAAAAGTGTATAAATAAGGTGGTTTTTTTATAATTTTCTCAAAATGCAATAATAAAATGACACAAAATATTTACGAGGTTCACCAAATTTTGGCTACGTCCTCCGGTGTAGTAACTCTTATATTATAACAATTTGAGAATTACAATTAGAGAAGAGATGAGGCTAAATGTTTGGCTATGGGTTATGTGTTTAATTTTGTGGATTGTTGGATGAGCATTAGAGCTACATAAAATTAAAGTTTCTTAAACGAAATTAAAAGTTCCAAATTTTTAACAAACTAAACAACTAACTTAGAAATTTCGACACAAAGACACATAACGAAAATAAAATAGAAAAGCTAAATTAACACATAACGTAAAGATTGATTGTTATGTAAGGGTGGTGCGCCATTGCCAAAACAAAGCAGAATAAATGTATATGTACAAGGAATAGAAAGATTATAACAAAACTAACAGCTCCACAGATAGCAAAATAGAATAATTGATATATTGAATTTATTATGATATGTTTAATACCCCCCTCAAAATAGGCCTTGTAGCTTGCGACACTAATTTTGCTAAGTTCAAAAAAGAATGTCGTGTAGCGATTTGGTTATAACATTAGGAAGCTGGTCATGCACGGGATATAAGACACACTTAGATTACCATATTGAACATTCTCCAGGAAAAAGTGATAGTCTAAGACCAAATGCTTGATTTTAGAGTGGAAAACCGGATTAGCACATACATATGTGGTGCCTAAAATATCACAGTTCACGACAGGCTTGGTTTAAACCTGTGACTGTAACTCAAAGAATAGATTTTGCAGCCATAACAGCTTTGCACTGGTAGAGGCAACAACTTGATATTTTGCTTCCACGGATGACCAAGCATTGGTTCGATATTACGGGAGGACCATGATATAGGATTTGAGTCATGATACACTATGTACGCAAACGTGGAGATATAATCATCCTTGTCACGAGGCCAATCTACATTTGAATAAGCATGTAAAGACAAAGGTGTATGTTGTCGAACAACCAAGCTACAATTATGGTGCCAACCAGATGTCATAGCAATCGTCTTAAGGCATTCTTGTGATCATCAATAGGAG
Source organism: Amaranthus palmeri (assembly GCA_019776075.1). Classification (NCBI taxonomy): domain Eukaryota; kingdom Viridiplantae; phylum Streptophyta; class Magnoliopsida; order Caryophyllales; family Amaranthaceae; genus Amaranthus; species Amaranthus palmeri. The sequence continues at coordinate 11,749 of JAAKBH010000475.1, forward strand.
ACTGCATATATTGTGCTAATTTATTGACTATAAAGGCTATATCAAGACGAGTTTGACCAAGATATTCCTGATTCCCAATTAAGCCTCGATGCTCCGTAGGAATAGAAAAAGGCATGCCCACCTATGTGAATGATGGATCAACTATTAAAGGAGTAGGAACATATTTTTCTTCATGCTTGCTGGCTTTGGTCAGAATATTCCGAGTGTATCGCTTTTGGACTTTGGTTGAGAACTAAGCCTTGATCATTACAAAGGACTTTGGTTATGATGAATTTTGTAAGAGCATTGTCATCACTTGTGGTAACAATAATATCAACAACATAAATATGAAGTTTTTGAAACCCAAGGATAACAAAAATGAACTCAATTGCTTAAACCAAGCACGAGTTGGTTATTTCAGCACATAAGAGCTTTGTTTAACTTATAGACATAGTGAGGATTAGTAGCATCAGAGTTACCTGGAGGTTGTGTAAAAAAAACATCATCACGGAGTTGACCTTGTATAAAAGCATTGTTAATATCTAACTGAAGCAATTTCCAACCATTGGTAATAGCAAGATTGAGGACAACTCTAATAGTAGTTGGTTGTATAATTGGACTATAGGTTTCCGTGTAATCAATACCCTCACGCATGGTTGTTAAAATCGCGGTTCTAATCTACGATTCTACGATTTTACGATCCAAAAACAAGCGAGCGATTTGAATCGCAAGTAGAATCTTAAAGTTGTAGAATCTTACGATTCTAGTTGGAATGAAATTCTGAGAGGTAGAATCATAACACGATCCTACGATTTTACGATCTAACTATCCGATTCAACTAATATAGTATGAATTATTTTTATTTTTTCTTATGTACCACATTTTACTAATCTCTTTCTCATAATCTCATGTACGCATAAATTTCAAATGTTCCATCATGAAAACGTTTAAAAAACAAATTTCTTAATCCGTATGAAGATTTAAACTAATTATTGACAAAATTCCGTTATGATCTTAGAAATAAAGTCAAAGAAATTTAATTCATAAATTTAAACTTTTGAATTGGATTATAATGCTAAGAAACTAGATATTTTTAATATTTTTAAGTTTATTTGTAGAATCGTACGATTCTACGATTTGATTCTACATCTCTAAACGATTCTAAGTAGAATCATGATTTTAACAACTTTGCCCTCACGTTCATAAAAACCTTTGGCCACAAATCACGCTTTGAACTGAGTAATGGCTAGGGGTGCGCAAAATGAGATCGGACCAGCGATCCGGACCGGAATCGATTGAGATCAGACCGACGTCAGACCGGAATCGGTTGAGACCGAACCTAAGTCAGACCACTCCGTTTACATCTGGTCTAGGCTTCGGGTCTTACTTACTCTCTATTCTGGGTTTTTGGTTTGGTTCGGTCTAAATCTGGGTTAGACGGGATCAAACAAGGTATATATAAAAGTAATTTTGAAGAGGAATAATATTTACGATTTTTATGTTTTTTTTTTTTTTTTTTTTTGAGAATTGGGGATATATATTAATCTCAAAAAGAAATGCCGCTGTGACCTGGAAACCCAAAACCCGCCGGCATAAAAAACCCCGCGAGGGGAAAAAGCCATTGGATAAAGGGACCAGGAAACAGGCCACTCAAAACAGCATGTGAGTGGTGCATGCATGTTACAAGCAGCTCAAAAATCCTACACACCAATATAATGTTTTCTACACCTGATACATCAAGAAAAAAACCAAAAACCAAAACACCATCACCAAATACAGTACAAAGTAAACAACAATCATATGGTCGAAACACTAAAGAAAAGCAGCATCAACATTATTGGAGGCGCCTGGGATAGATATGAAGTTCACACCAAGTAGCTCCTTTGCCCACGTGCCGACTCTCAATTTAATAGAATATAGAAGCTTGTCAAAATCTCGTACCCCATTGTGGAATTTAAGCCTGTTTCTTTCAAACCATATCGACCAAATCACACAGCCAAGTGTCAGGTTCCACAGCTTTCCTCTGTACCTCTTGGGGATCAATCCTTTCCAAGTGAGTGTGAACTGGGGGCATTTGTTATGGAGGACCCCTGAGACTCCCCACCACTGAAGAATTGCCATCCAAATATTCCATGCAAAACAACAAGAAAACAAAATGTGAGAATTGGATTCAATTACAATATCACAAAACGGGCATACACCAAACCTTGGTTCAATCACTCCTTTGTCGATAAGAATGTCTCCAGTTTTAAGTTTTTCAAGATTTGCCATCCATATAACAAGAAGAGCTCTCGGTGGGGCCTTAATTTTCCAGATTAGATCCGAAACTTCTTTGGGAAGTATAGGAGTGTAAGATGCATAAAAAGTATCCCGTATGTCCTTAATGGGAAAGACAATACTGGATGTTCCTCGCCAATTCACATCGTCATTCATTCCAGGCCGAGGGGAAATGTGTGCCACAATGAGGTTAAGTCTCTCCAAATCCGCCCTTTCCCAGTCATATAAGTTCCTTCTCCATCGGAAGTTCCAAAACCACTCATCGTGAATCCATTCACCCATATGACAAATTAAAGCCTCCTTTTGTGTCGAGATCAAGAAGAGTCTAGGAAAAGATAGCTTTAAAGGGCCGCCAGAACACCAATTATCATGCCAAAATAGCGTGGAGCTTCCATTGCCAACATTAACTTGCATGTTCGCTTCAACAATACCCCTTATACGAGATGTATTCTCCTCATCACTAAGCATATGCGCCCAAGTACCTCTTGTGATGCCCTGGAATGTTTGTGTTGAAGCTTTGAGGCCTTTGATGTTGTAGACGGAGATGATTATGCGTTTCCACAAACTATCCTCGCATTTAGAATACCGCCACCACCATTTGAAGAGAAGCATGAGGTTTTTATGAAGTATGTTTCCCACACCAAGTCCACCCAGAGATTTTGGTAATTCAATATAGTCCCATTTTATGGTGGGGCCCTGCATAACCCCATTTGCTGATTTGCCCCAAAAAAATCTCCTTTGAAGCTTCACAATCCTCTTGGCAACAGCTTTAGGCATTCTGAACAAGCTCATATAGTAGATAGGAATGCTATTGAGTACACTCTTTATCAGGGTTAGCCTTCCAGCTCGTGATAGCAATTTCCCCTTCCAGGATGACAGTTTCTTTTCAACCTTTTCGATCACTGGTTTCCAAGCAACAGAGGTATTCATATTCGCCCCCAAAGGTAGACCAAGATACACAATTGGACAAGTGATATGTCCGCACCCATTTTGTCGTGCAATAGAGTTAGCCCACTCATGGGCTCCCGAACACCACGAAATGATATGAGATTTGCTGTAGTTTAGCTGCAAACCAGACATGAGGGTGAAGACATCAAGAATTCGAAAGTAATTGGTCACCACTCTATCATCTTTGGGCACAAAAACCAAAGTGTCATCCGCAAACTGGAGATGTTTTAGCAAAACTTTGTTCTTCCCAATAGACACTCCCTCAATGAGATTAAGACTCTCTGCTCTCTTCAGTAAACAAACAAGTGCTTCACTAACCAGGATGAACAGATAAGGAGAGAGTGGGTCGCCTTGTCGTAGTCCCTTTTCCATCCTTATAGGTTTGAGTGGGGAACCATTAAGAAGTATCGACAAAGAGGCAGTTCCCACACAAGTCATAATCCATTTAGTCCACTTGGCTCCAAACCCCATCTTCACTAGAACTTGCTTCAAGAACGACCATTTGACTGAGTCGTAGGCTTTCTGAAAGTCCAATTTAAGAAGAGCCCCTGGAATGTTCTTTTTCTTTAGCCACGTTATGGCTTCATTGGCTACTAGAACCCCATCAAGTATCTGTCTATCAAGCACAAAAGCGCTCTGAGATTCACCAATTAGAGGCGCAATAACAACCTTCAGTCTGTTCGAGAGCAGCTTTGAAACAATCTTGTAGAGGGCGCCAACCATGCTAATAGGCCTGAACTCATCAATTGAAACCGGGTTACTCACTTTCGGAATTAGAGTCACCCAAGTCATGTTAATCGCCCTAGCCGCATCTCCATGTTCTAAAAACTGAATGACGAAAGAATAGATGTCATCCTTAATTACCTCCCACATTTCTCTGAAAAATTTAAAGTTAAAGCCATCGTAACCAGGCGCTTTGTCAATCCCACAGGCCCATACAGCTTCCTTAACTTCATCTCTAGACGGTATAGATTCAAGGAACTGATTTTGCACTTCATTCACCACATGATGATTACCCAGGTCAAACTCAAAAGGAAGATCATTATCCAGAGTAAACCTCTTTTCAAAGTACCTATTTATCTCATTTTTCAGGTTTTCGACTCCAAATATCATATTCCCATCAATCTCCAAATTCACTATCTCATTGCGTTTCCTCCTAAGAATGGTTGAGGCGTAAAAGAACTTGGTATTATGATCTTTGCAACTGAAACCATATGATCTGGCTTTTTGTCTCCAAATCCTCTCACGGCGAATAAGCCAAGAATGAAGATGGCTTTGTGCTGCACGTAAGCGAGAAGCCTCCATGATGTCAAGCTGCCTCCTTTCCCCCATTTCCTGTAACTCATGAATTACTTTTTCCAACTTACAAATCTTAGAGTCTATTTCCCCAAACTTTTCCTTACTCCAACTCTTTAAAGGTGCCTTCAAAGCTTTCAATTTATTTCCCACACTTAGAGGAGGTAAGTTCTTCCATTCAGATTCTACAAACTCTTTGAAGTTCGGGTTTGAAAACCACACATCATAGCATCTGAAAGGTTTTGGACCCCAGTTAACACCACTTTCTAACGACAAAAGAATCGGATTATGGTCAGATGTTCCCCTTTGTAGGCCCTCCAATCTCAGCTCTGGAAAGTTAGTCAACCACTCATTAGTGCATAGGCATCTATCTAGCTTACTCTGCGAATTCAATCTAGCCCAAGTGAAACGGATACCATGCAACGGGATATCAATTAGAAGTAGATCCTGGACCCAGTTCCCGAACTCCCTTATACTTCTATCATATCTGTATTGGCCCACCCTTTCGCTAGGCTTTAACACTTCATTAAAATCACCCATCAGAAGGAGAGGTTTGTTGATATTCTGTACTACTAGCTTGATGGCCTCAAAAAGTTGAAATCTCCCCAATCTATCACAAGGTCCGTAGACAAGTCCCACACAACAGTCAAAATTACCCTTTACTAAGGAGCCTTCTAAGAGGATCCATCTATCCTCAATATATCTCTGTGAGACACTAAACACGCTTGGATCCCAAATAACAATTAAACCACCACTATTCGTCACCGATGCTAACGACTCACACCAATCAAACGAATCATTACCCCACATTCGTCTTACACGATTTCTAAATGAATTTCTATGTTTGGTTTCCACAAGACCCAACATAGACAACCTATGCTTCTTGATCAGGTTATTTATGGTGATGCATTTTTCGTCTCGCCCAAGACCCCTAACATTCCATGAAAGACAATTCATAATTAATAATTAAAAAACACCAAGGTAGTGAGGAAACTTACATTGTCCCCGTAGGGTTGTTCCCCTCCATTGCTAGTATTCTCTTCGACTTTCTCAATTGGGATAAGACCACCTCTTCATTTGAAGACTTTATGCCAATGCTTTTTGCGGTTTTCCACGTTTCTAATGCTTCATTACTGCTTGTTGATGGTGTAGAAGGAACAAAAACAGGTTCCGGTAGGGAAAGCACATTTCTTTTCGGTCTACCCCTTGGTCTCCTTTGCGGTGCACTAGTTGAGACCCCAATCATACTTCTCATATGCTGGTCCTGGTTTAAGATCTGGGATTCCACCATTGCTATCGGGTCAAAACAGTTACCCTCTAGGTTATTATCTCGCCAAGTAAGTTGTAGTTGGTCCACAATACTCATATCATCACATTGCATTTGCTTCTCATTATTGAGGGCTGCCTCATTCTCCACTACAACATGTTCATCATTTCCAGAATTATTCTCGAAATTCTGTGCAGAGACCTCACTGACTGCTTTTTCTCCATGCACAAGCTGCTGAGCTAACGTTCCCATATCAGTCCTCTGTGGTAACGTATTCTGCTGAATTCCATATGCAACCTGTTGCTGTTCCTCAAACAAAAATCGAAGGCCCATGTCCCCCCTATCAAACTCTTCAGCATCATCTTTCTCATTGTCCGTAAGTGGGTTTGCATTCTGCTGGTCAATTGCATTATCTCCCTTCAAAACCAACACAGGTGTTTGAACCTGTTTATCATGCTGCACCTTTATCACGTTTTCATCCTCCTGCTGCAAAACCGGACTGCTGCACACTAAGGTCACCTCGTCATTATTCTCAACTGACCTTGCTAATGTTGTCCTTGGTCTCAGGTAATCTGGTATGGGCTTACACACACACACAGCACATTCTTTGACCCACACAGAGCATGACCCCTTTTCCCATTCCACCTTCACACTCGACTCAATATTCTCTTGATTTGCGGTTTTAATCATCATCTTTGCTGAAGTGATGCTATTCAAACCACTATATTCATGCTCAATTTGTAATACCTCACCCCATATGTTCCCAATCTTCATTAATGTTTCTTCACACCAAACTAAGGGGTGTAAACCAACACAGTCAATCCATACTACTCTATCTAAGCAACATTCTTTTTCCGACCATCGGCGAGCGTCGGGAAATAGTTTTCGTAACGTTGAGTTATCCTCCAAAGCTGACTTTAATCTATTTTCCTCATCAAAAAATAGAATAAGTTTAAAGGGAGAGAGATAGGACATACACACCATAGGAATATCGGAATCGGCAAGCTCCTCGATGGTCTGCTCCATTGAAGATGGCTTTTTGATGTCTACAACAGCCGCAAACTCCAGTGTTCTTCTCATGGTGGGGTTTTCACACACCTTTATACAAGGCTGATTGCTGGTGTCGGTTTTTGTAGTCCTAGTGTTTGGAACAGCTTCATCTCTCTGACCTTTGAGAACCTCACTATAACGGCGGTGGTCACGAAGGCCTGGGTTTCTTACCTTCAAGTATTGAGGTGGGGCTTTGAAAGCTGGTTTTGTGATTGGTTTACCACCCTTCTGATACTTTGCCATTGTCACCGTAAGTTTCTGACCTTGAAGCCAAACGCCATCAATACTCTCGATGGCCCTTCTTGCATCTCTTTCATTTTCATATCTTACAAAAGCAAAACTTTTATCTGTATTTTTTCTGACCTTCCCCGAGATGTAAACATCACACACCCTTCCTTCATGCTCAAACAGCTCCCTGAGATCAGAAATGGAGGCAGACGTAGCAACCCCGTCGACGAAGAGGCTCACTTGTTTGGTGGTAGCTTGACCATAACCATGGGAGGGAGGCTCCCGAGGTCCACGTCGCCAAAGGAAACGGGATGCCCCTCGATGACCGTCCCTCACCGTAGTAAATGGCCGGAAAACGTTACGTTGTCCAATGGAATTTCGAAAACCTGAGCTGCCTCTTCGCATTCTACATTTCTACATACAACGGTCCACTCCTTCTCACTCATCTTTCTCTCTCTTACGATTTTTATGTATATACTGATTTAAAGGACTATATTTTTTATTTCTAACACAAAATAATTTTCAACTTCAATATTTTAATTCTATATTAATTAATTTACTAAATTATTTTAAAATCTTCCATATTTAATTTTTTTTTTTTTGCTATCAAAAATTACTTCCAGTTTAAACCGGGACCGGACCGTGAGGAAATCGGGTTAGAAACCGGTCCGGTCTTCAACCTTAAAATATTCAAAATTTTAATATTTCGGTCCAACGAGTTTCAACCGGTATGGTCCGGGTTTTGACCGATGAACACCCCAAATAATGACAGTAGTGGCAACATGTTTAATTCTATAAATTCACTTGGTTCCAACAATATATTTAATTCTAGAGGTGTTAATTGGGCATCAAGTTCAGTTTCTTGATAAGTTTTAAATATTATTTTGGGTTCTAGTGGTCATGCGAGTGAAAACCTTCTGTGTAGGGGAAGAAGGATTGCTAGAAATATTTGAAAATGGGGCCAGGGACAAGTCAGTAGTAGAATTAGAACCGAAACTATCTCACAAGGATAAAGGCGGAGAGGCCATGGTGCTTGACAGTTAATGAGTCTCATAACAAGGGGGTTGTTGTGAAGAAAAAATAGATTAAGAGGACACCAATCATGAACAGAAGGTAGTTTAAATCACCAAGCATTATCGGAAAAGGGAGTATTCATTTTCAAAAAATACAACATGCTTATAAACATATATTTTCTAGGAGTTGGGATTTAAGCAGTATAAGCACTTTGTTATTCGGTTTGGTCTGGTTCGATTTGCGGTTTTAATCCGAATAAGTTTCACCCTCTAAAATCAACACTATAAAAGAAATTTATCTTTACAGACCTACTAACACAAAAAATTATGTTTTGAATTAAACAAATACCCTAAATATCATATTTATTTAGACTTGATGTTCTTCAATTACTAATTTAAAGGTTTAGGATCAAAAACTTAGATATACATAATATTTTTCATTTCTTCATACAAACCATAACATAAAGGGTTTTTTATGAAAAACAGCCTTAAAGTTTACCCTTTTTATGAATTACAGCCTCGAAGTTTTTTTTTAATGAATTACAGCCTCAAACTTTTTAAAGTGACCAGTATTATGGCCAAGTGACCGTTGACCACGATTATAACCGTTGACCTTCCCTTCTTCCCGGTCACTAACCAAGGCTGGTTAACTTTCATCCCCAATCATCTTTCTCTTTCTTCCTCCTCCTTCTCCATCATCTCCCTCCTCCATTAATCTTCAAAGTCACTATTAATCTTCAACCCAATTTCTCTCCAATGTCCAAACCCTAAATTTCTTTCCACCATTAATCTCTCTTCATCACTTTTCATATTTTGTTATCCTCAAAGACCCAATCAAAGATCCAAATACTCAAAGACCCAATCGCCCAAATTTCTCTGCAAATCAAGTTGAACAAAATAACCCAGATGAAGAAATCTGAAATAATCCTAAATTTAATATAAAGGTGGTATTTTTTAAAGAGAAGGGTGAAGATTTGGAAAACTAAAAACTCAATTACATTCTCTGTAAATCAAACTGAATAAAAACCCAGATTAAATTGATTTTTAGTTTCTGGGTTTTAAATTGATTTCTTAGGGTTTTAATTTGATCGAATTCCTTTGTGGGTTTTTTTGGGTATTTGATGAATTAAAATGGGTCATGGAAAGATTGAGATTAAGAGATTGAAAATGCAAATAGTTAAGGTTCTGTGGACTATGATTTGTTGTTTGTTTGTTGCATTTTTATTGCTCTTTTCATGTCATTCACTTGCACACTAGTTCTAGTTTATTGATTGCATCAAACACATCCGTCCTCAACTTTCCTAACCCATCTCATTTAAGCCCCATTTCCACCAACTTCCAACAGCAAAAATTCCAAAACTTCTCTCTTTCTTGTTCTTGTCTCTGTTTTTCTCTGTTTAAACCCAAAAAAAATCCAACTTTACCCAGAAAAAGATTCAGAACCTAAAAAAGCTGCAATCTTTACCACATTTTATCACTTCTACATGCATTCATGAGCTGGGTATTTTCTGATCTTCAACTAAAATGGGGTGTTCATTTTCAATGTCAAATTTGGCTGCCAAATTTGCATTCTTTCCACCATCTCCATCAAATATTTAAAAAACAATAAATTGAGTCAATTTTAAATTTTAAAATGGGTTGTGGAAAGATTGAGATTAAGAGAGATTAATGTGGGTTTTAATTTGATGAATTAACTAAAAACCCAGAAATTGAATTGGATGAAAGTGATGAAGAGAGATTAATGGTGGAAAGAAATTTAGGGTTTGGACATTGAAGAGAAATTGGGTTGAAGATTAATGGTGACTTTGAAGATTAATGGAGGATGAAGATGATGGAGAAGGAGGAGGAAGAGAGAGAAAGATGATTGGGGATGAAAGTTAACCAGCCTTGGTTAGTGACCGGGAAGAAGGGAAGGTCAACGGTTATAATCGTGGTCAACGGTCACTTGGCCATAATACTGGTCACTTTAAAAAGTTTGAGGCTGTAATTCATAAAAAAAAAAACTTCGAGGCTGTAATTCATAAAAAGGGTAAACTTTAAGGCTGTTTTTCATAAAAAACCCTAACATAAACAATGTACTATAAACAATAAGACTTAAGATTTCTTCTCTCTCCCCTTTGTAGATGTCTCTTCTAGCTGTAGCAAGAGCGACAGTCTCGATACGTAATTAAGTTCAATGATAAAGTTCACAGTAACAATACAAAAGTCTAAAATTGTTGGTCTGCTAAAAACTTTTAAAAAACTAAAAAATTGTTTATGATAAACGATAAGTATTACATCAGTTAGAAAATCAATATATATCATTTGTTCCAATGAATATCATATTTATTAAAAGTAAATACATCAAGATCATCAAATGTCAAGTAAATAACATTGATAGCATTAATAAAATATACATGCGGCTTGGGTCAGAACCTAAAACTAATTAAATACTGCAAAATGATGCCAACAATAATATGGAGGACAACTAATTGAATTAGTCAGTATTTAATGTCGAGCATAACTCCCTATCTAGTTCAAAATATGGAAATTATACACTACATTAAGAAAATAATAATTAAGCCTTTTATTTTTACCAAAAGTTGTGGTCAGGTAAAGTTTGTTGTTAATAACAACGGGCAAATAATAAAAGGTCAAAGTCAGTCAAATGATGGGTCGTTGTTATTAACAGCGGGCGATAGTTTACACTGAATTTCACTTGTTAGCATTCGTTCGCTGTTAATAACTATGGCCCATTTGCGTTCTAAATTCACACTATTTTCTTCCTCAATTCATTTTCCCCCAAATTTCATAAGTTCAAAATCGTCATTCACTTCATTAAAAACCCTCAAAGCTTTCAAACATCTCCTTCTTTAAAATAAAAGACTTCTTAATTGATCTAGGACAAACTTGGATTGCGTAAAGGCATAACTTTTTCTTTTTATTTTTTTATTTTCGACATTTTAAGGCAAAGGATGATATATATTTTTCTTGGTGAATCTTTTAGGACAAAATGTGATACTTTGTTGGTTATAATGTTGTTTGTTAAGCGTATTTTGGTCACACTATGATTGCTTACTTTGGGCATATGAATCTTTTTAGTGAATCTTTTATTTTGTTGGTTGTAATTGCTTTTGTTAGTTATTCTTAGAATTCAAACATAAGATGATAAAACAAAAAATGATATTATGGATTTCTTGAATTCTGACAACATACAAAGACCATAATATAACATCAATATATATAGGCTTACAACTTAAGAATAACAAACACTACAAAGTTAGTTATAACTAACTTACTAGCCTAACAACCTACATAATAGCTTTAAATCTAAACTATTTAATATGAAGCAATCTAAACCTTAAAGAATAAAATGCACGAAACACCAATACACACAGTAAGCCATATGTTATTGTTGTTGTTATCGACTGATGTTGTGCTCTTTGTGCAGATTTTGATCTTGCTATACTAATGCTGGTAAGATATTTATTGAAGAGTTGCTTCAGGACTTGATATAATTTCTTTTGTTGGTTATACACTATTCTTCATTTGATACTTTTGTGATACTTTTATTTTTTTTTTTATACACCATTCTTCATTTAATTAAGCTTACTTTGGTTCAACTAGCACTTGATGTATATCAATTTGTAATCTGTATATCAGTTTGTTATGATTTCTTATTTGTAATGTGCATGTAATTTATAATTCTTTCAGATTACAACACAAATGCTCATAAGTCATAACTGAATGGGTGTAGTGCCGAAGAATTGGAGCGACATCAATGTGATTGACCAAGAAAATTGTGTCCCTAACACGCCTGATCATCTACCCTAGTTCTTATCAATCACTCGTCCTAGGATGACTCCACGATATGCTGTTGATGCAGCCCAATATGCACCGGCCGCTCCTATGGTGACTACATTCGTAAGTACTATTTGCTTTATGAAATGAAATATTTATAATTCATTTTAATTATATATAATAATTACAAACATTTATTTACTCTTGTTGAAGACATAAGGATTGACTTCTGTGATCCGCACATCAGGGAAATGGCACAGACTATTCTTTGAGGTTCTCAATTAGAGAACTTCATTCCAGATGTCGAGCAGCCCACTGCTCAACAAAGTGATGAGAAGGCGAGTAAATCTCCACTGAGGCTTTTGCATGAACTAGATGTATCCTCATATACGCATGACAATGCGGGATCGCACTGGCACTTATTGTGCAATACCAGTCACCCCTTTGCCAGAGCGTCACACCACAGCCTTTTACTATCGTAAGAGGCGAATTAGGCCGTCACAATTAGATAGAGTAGACTAGTAATGAAAAGTTATTATGGACGTTTTGTATATACTAAATTGTACATAATATTTTATATATATATATATATATATATATATATATATATATATATATATATATATATATATATATATATATATATATATATATATATATATATATATATATATATATATATATATATATATATATATATATATATATATAACAATGGAGGATTTATTCAAAAATAAAGTGGAAGTTAGTCAACTAGTGAAATTCAGTGTAAACTATCGCCCGTTGTTAACAATAGTGACCGATTATTTGACTGACTTTGACCCTTTATTTTTTGCTCCTTGTTATTAACAGCGAATTTTATTCTGACCACAACTTCATGTAAAAAGTGTTTACTTTGAAAAGTATTTGCAAAAATAGCTTGTTATTCGATTTTTTTTAATTTTTTTACCTTAAATATTTCAATTTTTCACAATTTAAAGTAAATTTGGGCTATGAATTCATATATAGTGGTGCTCATAGATTGCCCAACTAAAGCCAATGGCATAACGATAAGATTTGCATTTTCTACCATAAAACGGGGAATTTTGTCTGGCTAAGTTGATGGAGACTCCGTTTTGCTTATACACCGCTCGAACTAATGTCAGTTTTATAACTGTTTTCTAAAACGACACCGGACTAGGCCCGACTAGATTTGTCCGAGTAGTAAATTTGGAGGATATTGAGCTTAATTCTGTGGTTTAATATCCTCCACAACTACCAAACATCCGCCAATTTCAGACTTTTCGAAACTTCCCCTTTTCTATCTCTTTCATTAGCTGGAAAATTTTATCATTTTTTTAAGAATCTCCATCTAAAACCCTCTATTTATTTTTTTCATTTTCTTCATTTTTTCAGTGGTAAAGAAATGTCATCTTGCATCACTGCAATGGCTTCTATATCCAGATGTGTACTCAAAGACTGTAAATTTCAGCCTTATGATCCTCTTTATTTCAGAAACACTTCTAGTTTTGCTTCAAGAATTGTTTCATCTCATTTGGGTATGTTTCGTTTTGTTGTTTATATTTCTGGGTTGTTTGTTTCATTGCTGGTTTAGACACTTAATTGGGGTTTCAACTGTTATATTGTTCAATCTCATTTGGGTATGTTTCGATTTGTTGTCTATAATTTGAGTTTGTTGCACCTGGCAGATGTAAGACATGGGCTGTCTTCAATTGAAGGTCAAATAACCAGTCTTGCTACTAGTCAGAAGAATTCTTTGAGTCCTATTCTTATCAGCCACTCTTTAAGGTATGCTTCTATGTAGAATGGAGCGGATTTTCTGCTGTTTAATATGTTTGCTGTTATGAAAGGAAGAACATGTTAAGGAACCAACTCAACCAAAAGCTTAAGCTGATGGTTGAGGCTCCAGAATATGTTATATACTCTAACACGTCCCCTCACATGAGAGCCCTTTGGGCTTGAAGTCTGGATGCAACACAGACTCTCCTCATACCTGGTGCTAAATATTCCACTTAAATGAGCGGATTTTCTGCTGTTTCGAAGTGTTAGACAATATGTTTGCTGTTATGAGAGGAAGAACATGACTTTAGGATCATTACATTGTCAAATTTACTTTACTTTGAAAAGTAAGTATGTAAGATTTGATGAAAATACCTTTATGGGACCATTGATTTGAGGATCAAAGATATAATGAAAATAACTTTATGGGACCATTGATTTAGTGAGTAATTGTATTTCACTTATTTTTATGATGAAATTTGATTGGTTGCCATGTAGAAGATCCAAATTATTATGCAATGCAACGGCAGACTACTCTGGAGAAATTCCAAGCAATGTCTCCAAAGAAATTACAACCAGTGTCCCCAAGGAAACTCCAAGCAGTGTCCCCAAGGAAACTCCAAAAGATGCACCCAAGGAAATGAGTCAGTATGAGAAAATTATTGAAACTTTGACAACTTTGTTTCCTGTCTGGGTGCGTATTATTGAATATTTTGGATACATAAAATGTTTGTGTTTATATCGATGTTTTAATATACATTAGTTGTTTTGATGTTCAACTATGGCTGGATAATCAACTTTGCAGGTTATTTTGGGAACGATTATTGGCATCTATAAGCCTGCTGCGGTAAACTTGCTAAACTTATTGTGATCAGCTACTTTAGCATTTGGCAATATGAAGATTTGTTTTTACGACCTTTAAGTGATTCCTGTGCAGGTAACTTGGTTAGAAACAGATTTGTTTACTCTCGGTTTAGGTTTCCTCATGCTTTCAATGGGATTGACTTTAACCTTTGAAGATTTTAAACGGTGTTTGCGAAATCCATGGACTGTAAGAGCTTTTTAATTTCATCCAAGCATTCAAATCACTTTAAGGTGTCTTGAGAAGCTTTTTAAAATCTCTAAATATATTGTTTTCTGTTTACCCTTCCTTTTTCAGGTTGGAGTTGGTTTCCTTGCTCAATACTTGATCAAGCCTCTGCTAGGGTTACTTATTGCCACGGTATGTCTTTCTCTACTTTGTAAGGGATATTCTTGAATTGCATTTTGTTAGCAGAATTTGTAAGGACAATATTAAATGGTGAATCATGAACTTGACAATGATGGAAAAAGCTAGCAAAATATAGAAACTTGGGACGTCTCTTCTGTGTTGCCGAATTTGATGATCCCCTAGCAACTTACAAATGAAAAATTACAATTTGTTGTCCTTTTTGAGCTAATCCAACAAAAACGTAACAGATTGTGAATTGATATACCGAATTAGGTAACACTTGTATACTATGTACCCAGACTTGTATACCTATGTCAAACACGGATACATGCCAACTATCCTCCTTGGCTAATATTAATAAATTCGTAGATTTTGAACCGACTTGAATTGTCCAAGTGTCTAACCCATATTCAAATGTCAAGAGTCGATATAAGTAATCTTGGCAAAGTAAAGAGTCCAAGCAACGGAGTTAGTATATGTTAATGTTGGAGCATCTATTAATCATGTTGGTTTTATTCTAAATGTTTTTCTTGGTTGATGCTAAATTTTATGTTTTGCTTGGATTAAATAAAATAGAGGAAAAAAAAGAAGGAATGAGTGTGTTGATTTTCTTCAGTTTGGATAACATATGAAGAGGGGAGGGAAATGGAGAGAAAGGAACAAAAAGATAATATCCTTCATATTGTGTGAGAAATATTTCTCTCTTACAACAAAGAGATTTGGAAGGAAACTCATTCATCTTTGCTCTTCCTTCCTTCCCGCCCTTTCCCTTTCCCTTTCTCCCCCTCCCCATCCTTTTCTTCTAATTTTTCTATCCAAGCACACTCCTAGTGTTGACGATCTTTAGAGCTAATATATTGATTCATGTGGCCAATCAAAATCTCGTGGATTTGAATCCATGTGTTTAAAAATATTGAGACTTTTTGTTGGTAATGGACTAATGAAGAGGAACTTGGAACTACAGATTTTTTTTATATCGTTTAATAGCTGTTTTTTATAAGCCGTTGAAGTTACCTTGACTCTGTTATTGATCTTCTGAACAGACCTTGAAGCTGTCAGCACCTCTAGCAACTGGTTTGATTCTTGTTTCATGCTGTCCTGGAGGCCAGGCATCAAATGTTGCGACCTATATATCTAAGGGGAATGTTGCACTCTCAGTCCTTATGACAACGTAAGCTCATTTTCATGATCTACCTTATTTTCTTTCTCTTCCATCCAAATTAGTCGCGTCCAAAGATTTTAAAAATATCAACAAACTTACATTCCCAAAAATATCATGAATGCTAAACATACCCCCACTTAGATAAAGTGTCCAATCGACTATTCGATATCGTTAGGGTATGCTGGAGAAATACTGTCAATCTTAAGTTATAAGGGCTGAAAACATTGCATTGCTCCTAGTAGAGGATTTACTATCTAATCCATGAGAATCTGCATATCACTGGAATATCATAATACTTGCAGCTTAGTTTCGGACTTTTTGGTTTATGATATGACTAATATTGTATATAACGTATCATGTGACTTCTATAATTTGCTTAAGTTTTTGGTTGAAATTGTTCTTTGACACGGTATAAGAAGCAAACGTAACTAGAAGGTCATGGGTTCTAATTTAATTTACTCCTCATTTTAAGTTTAATTTTCAACACCGTGTACGAGAAGACCTTGTGTTGCATTTATATTTCTAGCCCAGAGGAACTGTAATATAGTGTATAACATGTCTTCAAATTTCAACCATTAGCTTAAATTTTGGTTGGATCAATTCTTTGATACTTCCATAAAAGCTTGTTTTGAGCTCCCTCTTTTGTTTTTTACTTCAGAGCTTCAACTATTGGTGCTATTGTGATGACTCCACTTCTTACAAAGCTTCTAGCTGGACAACTGGTGCCTGTTGATGCAGCTGTAAGTCCAGTCATCCTTAAATTATGTCCATAAAGGTTATTGTTGAGCTAGCTGAAATTTACGTAGCCAGGCCAAACCAAGCCCCAAATATAAAGAAAACAATGAAAAATGGGAATTTCTTTGAGAAACGGAAGGAGTACAACTTAACAAATGAATAAAATGTGGTTAACCACTATTAAGTAAGTAGTTAAGGATAGGTTTTGAGTTTTGAGAGGCTAGGGTGGAGCCGTGGAGGAGATTAAAGTGATTCGGAACCACTGATAACTTGTATACAATCATTCAAATAGAATTAATTGTTGCTTTCTTATTTTCAGGGTCTAGCTCTCAGCACACTCCAGGTCGTCTTGATACCAACAATCATTGGAGGTAACTTGAGAAGGCATTCAACCGTCACCATTTATGATAGATTTATTATAGTTAATATCTATTTATTATGGACGATTGGTGAGCGTTGGGTGAGTTACATAAATGGGGTCCCATGACCATCGAAACCCAGATGATCAGGAAGCCTAGTAGTTAAAGGCCATCCCTTAAACCAATAACCAATTGGAAATTGAACCTAAATAATTGCCTAATATAGGGGTTATATATGGAATTCTTTGTTGACATTTTACGTGTTCATTTACTGCAGTACTGCTAAATGAATTCTTCCCCAAGTTTACGTCAAAGATCATTACAGTAACACCTCTGATTGGAGTGGTTCTCACCACCTTGCTCTGTGCTAGCCCTGTAAGCTGATTCATTACAACATTAGTTAAGTTGTTTATAATGAATTATAGAAGAAATCATATTCTTTGTCTACGTATGTCATCAGATTGGACAAGTTGCTGAAGTCCTGAAAGCACAAGGAGCACAACTCATCATGCCAGTTATGGCTTTGCATGCTGCTGCGTTTGCAATCGGTTACTTTATGTCCAGAATATCATTTGGTGAATCAACTTCTCGTACAGTTTCCATTGAATGTGGCATGCAGGCAAGTTATTTCTTCTGCATTACCATCTTTCACATCTTATTAGCACACGATGGCATGACGTAAAAACATTATTTATCTTGGACTTTTTGCCCTCGAATTCTTTATTAATTGTTGTTCCTGCATTTTGATGTATAGAGTTCTGCACTGGGATTTCTACTGGCACAAAAACATTTCACAAACCCACTTGTTGCCGTTCCCTCAGCTGTGAGCGTGGTTTGTATGGCGGTATGTTAATTAGATCCCTCTCCTGAAACTTCATTTCTGTTGCGTATATAACATCACCTGAACCGTTGTTCCATTGGTTGTGGCGTTGCAGCTTGGTGGCAGTGCTCTTGCTGTTTACTGGAGAAACAAGCCCATTCCTGCCGATGACAAGGACGATTTCAAGGAATAGAAGTTGTATCTCTAAATGCGTTGCCATCAACCACCATTTCTTCCAGACATTCTCTTCTATAGTCTCTTCTACATCCATTTGTTTTTGTTTTTTCCATAATTATTTTTTCCATTGTGCTTGAATTTACTATAAACTCTGACTTTGCTCTATCTTGTTTCTTACTTTCTGCTTTCTTTTTAGTTGTTGACAATTAGCCCCATTTATTGTAACAAATTCAAGTCATTTTCTTTTGAAAAAGTTCTACTCCCTCTCTTTTCAAAATTCTTTTCATTCACTTTTTTCGCAGATCGCAATGCAAAAATAATTTTAACTGCGAGTTTTTAAAAATTTTAAAAAGTTGATATTTAGATCGTGTAAATTGAGATGAATCTAACAAGATTTCACATAAATATGTTTTTTCTTATAGATCAAGGATAAATTATAATCAAAGTTTGACATTAAAAATTTTAAATTCTATTTGAGAAAAGCGTATGAAAAGGAAAGGAGTATGATTTAGCCTAAATCATAGAGCAAAATATGTTTTCTCAGAAAATAGATGTGGAATGCTTGATGACTCGTGGACCAATTTCTAAATAAGAGTCACCACCACATCTTTTTCTAAGAAATATATATAAGGGTATACAACTATAAAATAACTTAATACTACAATGTAACGGTCCGGCTCAAGTGACCCGGATAATCATATGAAAATATGACTCCGGTTCACAACTGGACACTTAGTGGGAAAAATCTCATCCAAGATAATCAACGTTCCATCGATAAAGGAATATAACTAAGCGGAAAATAAAACATGCGGTAGTGACTAGTCTATAATAGTTCCATTATACAACTTGAGAACCCATCGGCCTCTACAACACGTTAAACAAAATAACAAAACGACAAAATAAACCAAACTAAGTTCTATTACATAGATGTAAATTATTTTCTACTTATAATTATTATTACATAAAATGTGGTCTTGGTGATATTGATTCTAACTTGAATCCTCACTACAGTCCCTACCTGCAATCAACCTGCTAGTCGTTGATCGACAACAAAAAACAAGTCCCAAAGTACAATCCAATACACGTCAGAGACAACATACATTTAATCAGCAAGTGGAATACAAGCAATGTGTTCACCCTAGCATGCAAAGGCTCTAATACGCTTATTCAAAAATAACCAAACTTGAAACGTTGCCCGTCCTATTCGGGTCATCCAAGTAATAATTCAATTCTTTTGGAGGAGTACACTTGGAAGAGCTAATCCCAAGGCAACCACCGACCTAAGACGTTGCCCTTCCTGTTCGGGTCATCAGAGGTATAAGTATGCATGCCCCAATGGTGACCGTAATGATCCAAAACTGCCATGAGAACAATAATTATATAATCCAATCCAAAATACTAACCCCTTGGGATAACCAACACATCAATCCTCAATTTCCAAGTTAAACTTCTTTCAATTTATTTGAGGTGTCTAATCCTTATGTGAGTCACAATGCCATAATTAAGAATGAAACAACATTACTTGCACAACCACATAAATAGTATGGTCTAAGCGTGTACCTTTAAGCACGACAAACAACGATATTCAAGCACTACAGAAATTCACCCTCTTATGAATCGAGGTCCTACACATCACACACAAAACGAACACGTATCAGAATGTGTTTACATATTTAACTCATTTCATACCACTAAAATATCAATAAGACTTGATAATTTTAATTGATTTCATCAAATTCCTAATAGTTTAAAATTTCATATTTGACCAGAAACTTAAACTGCCAATTTGGACAGTTTAGAAAATTCAAATGAAAAATCCGACTTCATCACTGCGTCCGGAACGCGTCAATTAGGTTGGGTACCAAGTTTTATAATTTTTAACGCCCATTTGTTAATTAATTTTAGTGTTTAAGTAACTTTTAATGAAATCGATGAACTAAACGAAAAACAAAACGCGCTCGACTATCGAAGATCGAATCGTGCCTGTTGAGGCACACCCACTGTCCCTAATTTTATTATTTTTTCTTTCATTATTATATATATTTTTTATTTAAAAAAATGAGAAAGTAAATAAATTAATTTATTTTTATCTCCTTTTACACAATTCAATGACTTTAATCAACACCACACATACAAAACAACATATTCTACCACTAATAAATCCCAATAATAAAATCACCCTAAATAAACTTAAACAATTTCATAGAATCACCCTAATAATTCCCAATCACTAAAATTATGAATATGATCCTTCTAACAAATTAAATTATGTTAAAGAATTATGAACTCATAAAAATTATATAAAATAAAACATAAAAATAATCCCTCCTAAGAAATTGAAATTTAGTCAAAGGAATATAAATTCATAAGAAACTATATAATAAACCAACATTAACATAATTCTTCTAACAAATTGTATTTTGTTAAAGAATTATAAGTCACGATAAACTATATAACAAAACAATTTTTTTTAACAAATTAAAATATTGTAAAAGATTGATAGATCAAGAACTTACAAATTCTAAGGATTCAAGATTAAATTAGCACAATTGAACACCCAACACCAAACTTAAGAATATTTTTTTTTCCTCACTTTTTTTTCTCTCTTATTTCTCTTCTTGACTGAAAATACCCAAAGAATACCAATGAATTTTTCTGAAATTTTCCTCCTATGATTCACTCATATAGCATGCTGAATTTCCTAATAAATTCATGGAATAATTGCCTAACTTCAATGCCCCTTTTAATTATCATCAAACATGTAATTAGGGAGGAGTTACATGACCCCTCCACATCCCTCCACTCAACCGACCATCCCATCCAATTACCCTATTATTATTATTATTATTTTTTTTGGCAAATTAATTTTTATAAAAAGCCAGAAAAGATAGCCTAAGCTTACACAAAGTTCAAAAGACTGAAATGACGCTCCCTACTATGCATCTGAGGGACATGACCCTCTTCATTCGCTTGGAGGGCTCGACACTTCCAAAAAAGGAGAAAATTCTCCTGGCCTATACAACGAATTGTACATAACTAAACGACTTTACAAAGCAAGCTAGCCAGTATGCTATGCAAACCAAAAAACGAGCCAAAAGTATTTGTAAGACTCATTACAACCAAGCACGCATCATGGTGCCGAAGACACAAAGCAGTAGGGACCCAAGCATTAAGCAAGCTGCTATCCCAGCTAGGCAACTTGTACTCCATAAGGGCCACACCAAGTGGATAACAGCCATCCCATCTGATCAAAGCAAGAACAACGCTGATCCAACAAAACAGCCAGCTCAAAACCATCACAGCAGGTACATCAACCAGCACAGTAGGTAAACCGCTTGCTCAAGGCTCAAACTAGCAATAGACTGCACCCAAAAGCTCACGTTTCAAACTGGTGACCTGTGTGAAACCAGAAACCAGCAAACCATGCTCCTTTCCTACACAATTGTGTCAGCAACAGAACCAATTTCCACTATGGCTGGTGGATCAAACCTTTTGTTGGGGAGATTATCAAGCAAGCAATACATCAGATAGCTATCTAGTTCTTACCCAAGTACAACAGGCATTACTCCAAAACCATACATATATAGCATATTGATTAGCCATATAGTATCATAGAGGCTTAACACAACTCACAAAGTATCTTTACTGTTCATGGACAAGAATGCCAAGGTAACTATCAGTGCTTGCAATCAAGAGCCAACAACCACCTTGATCCTGCACTACAATTTGCAACAATACAGTAAAGCCCTGGTCACCCAAAGCATCAGAGGTTTGATGTGCCCTCACCAAACGCTTTCAATACCAGTACATAACTCAATATAAAACAGTTACTCCAATGCTACCACAGAATAATGAACCTCGGGATAATGAACCTCAAGACAGGATTAATTTGCTCCAATGCTACCAGCCAACCATAATGCACATTAACAACCATCACAGCAGCTCACGCATTGGTCATGCCCTCCTTTGATCCTCCATTGAGGAAGCTAAGCAGTAAGGATTAGAGTGGTAGAGTGTAAGCATGGGAATGGGGGGGGGGGGGGGGGGGGGGGGGGGGAGCCAACTACCATTGGAACCCACTTTCAATACAACCACACCATTAAAGCCATCTCGATACATAAACCAGCACATTCCTATACGCAGCTATAGGGGAGGTAGAGGCATAACACAGGGATTGTCTTTAACACATAAAGAAAGGGATTGAATCCCATCACTCAAGGTAGGAATACCAGGCCATTTGATAACCTCTATGACATGAGGCTCTCAAACATCCTAAAAACCCCAATGAATTAGAGAGAAGGAATAACCCTATAATGAGTTATCCTCAGATACAAAATCGCAAGTGCGATTCATGAAGAACCTGTACCAACAGTTCATAGGCACTCGAAACCCAGAAACTACAGCACAAAATGTGTTTACCTTGCCTCCAGATTTAGCACGCTGAGAAGTCGGGCATCCAACCTTTGAACTCAAATACTCTAACTCCAGAACATTATCAATTTCCCCTAAATCAAATTAGGGTTTGCGAAATCTCAAAAACAAGGTTTGAGATTCATCGACAACTTGATTTGACGAGATGAATAAGGGCTTCAATCCGATACAGAAACCCATAAAATCGCGCCTGGGCAGGAATGTCCCAAAACCATCAAGCCTTGAAAGAGTTTTCGAACTAGGGCTCTTCGATCTTCGTTTTCGCATACTCGAATTCGACAAATATCAGACCCCAATCTTCAATAACTCAACCCAGTAATGGTATTCCATCAAAATCTGAGACTATCTCCTCCAAAACAGAAGCTAAAACGAGATTTAAGGCTTCTCAAAAATTCAGATTTAATCAAATACTAAAACTACCAAAAACGTTTTGGTAGGTACAAACCACCGCCGGGAAGACGGTGGTTCGCTAGCACACCTGTGTCTCTATCTTTCTCGGTGGTCGGCCCCGCCTTCTGCCTGCCATGGCGGGGCAGATCAGGTCGCCCAGCAGAGAGGGGAGTTTTAGAGAGAGGTTAGAGAGAGGTGGCTCCAAAACTTTTCTTATTATTTATTGTTATTATTATTATTATTATTATTATTATTATTATTATTATTATTATTACTACTATTATTATTATTATTATTATTATTATTATTATTATTATTATTATTATTATTATTATTATTATTGATTTAAATAATTAATTGTTCGATTTAAACGTAAGACAGGAAAAAAAATCGTTACACGATAAACTTGTTACGCGACGAAACGCGCGCACAACAAAAGTATACTCGAATAATTATTTAATATATTTAATCGACTAATAATTTATATATATATATATATATATATATATATATATATATATATATATATATATATATATATATATATATATATATATATATATATATATATATATATATATATATATATATATATTTTAATCGATAATTTAACGGGGTGTTACATACAATTTAGCAACAAAACATGTCTTACAAATAAACGGAAAGTTTCATTTGAGACATGACTATTTTTTAAGAGAACTTCGATTCATGATCCTCATGCAAGCAACAACCTATAAAAATAAGAATGCAAAAAAGATAAGGTAAAACTCCAAAATCAGGAAGTTGAGTAATTCTAAATTCACCCAGTAAAATAATAAAATATGAAAATTGTTTAACAAATATAATATAATATAGTTGAGTTAAAAAAATCAATTTGTGCACGTAATATAAATTAAATAATTTAATATTTAAAATGATAAACACATATTCAGTTATTAATTTGATGGTAACGAGAACTCTAGTAGGCTGAGGTTTTAACCTTATACCTACTTCATTAAAAGTTCGTCACCCCATATAATTCTAGGCCAATATTGTAGTGTCAAGTAATCCTAGTGTACACATCCCTCCTACTTTGATCACAACAAATAGAAAGACATCATGTCAAGTACTTCATCTGTTCCTTAAAGAAGTTCTCACTTTCCATTTTGGGGTATTTCATTTGTTGTTCCCAACTTTCCATAAGGAATCTTTCATTTTATATCTCAAATTTTGGACAAAAATAACTTTACTTATCTTCATTTTAATATTTAAATAATGCTTATGGTTGGCTTATATCTTTCGCTAACTTTATTCTAACATTTTTACTAGTATATTTATTATGGGTCCTACATGTTTCCCATTATCTTTATAAAAACAGTTTTTTAATAGTTGTGGTCACCACGTTTTTTCCACGAACTTTCTTTTAATATGTTTTAATATTTTGTCCCCCATTTTTCCTCTATCTAAATTATTATTCATTTAAAAAATATCTCCACTATTAAAAAGAATTTATTTTCTTAATTCCCGTGAACAATCCTTGTGGAAACTTCATTAAGGAACGAATGAAGTATTAGAAATAAAACTTGTGAGCAGCTATATTAACCAAACAAGGCACTATGTCAACACCTTATAGTTGGATCACAACAAGTAAAAGAGCTTCATTTTCCTTGTGTTTCACTTTAAGTGATTAAATATATTTTAATAATCACAAAAACTTGGACAAGACGGTCTCATTATGAGTCACCCAACTCCTCATTATACAACTTTCATAATTAAAACTTCATCTTTTTTCATTCTCCATTTTACTTCCTTCTTGATTCTTGCCATTTTTGTTTTTTCATCTTATAATTATTGCTTGCTCTTGATTCTTGTCATTTTTCCAAGGATTTTGATTCTTCCACTTCAAAACCTTAAAATAATTCAAACATAACTTTTTCGTAGCTTTTTATGATTACTGATTATGATTTTTCAAGAATCAGACATTGAGAAATTAATTCAGAGCATAATTAAAATAATTTTCTCTTGAAGATTACTTACAAAGAAAATCGGATTGGAGGAAGAAGAAGACAAGAAACAAAAAACCTAAAAAATTGTAATAAAGTCGTGGGATTGAAGACTACGTTTTCACCATTGTTAAATACGTTTATACATATTTGTAAATAGTTCAACTTGAATATATTTATAGTTAAATTATGACATACAAATTGACAATTGATATTTTATGTGTAACTCAATTTTTGAACGTATAAGCTTAAATTATCATTTTAAAAATTTATTCAAAGTCAATAAAGATATTGTATATAGGTTTTAGTTCAAATTGAATATGTTAATAGTTAGATTATGACATATAGTTTGACACTTGATGTTTTAATTTTTAACTTAGGATCTTCAATGATCGTTTTGAAAATGAGTATTCAAATTGTATAGATTTATTGTATATATCATTTAGTTTAAATTTAATATGTTAATAGTAAAATTATGACATATAAATTGACAATTGGTGTTTTATAATCTAACTCAATTTTGAATTTATAATCTTCATTTATTACTTTAAGATAAGTATTCAGATTTAGTAAAATTATTGCAACTCAATAAGTTCAAATTCAATGTGTGTTAGAATAAAAATTGTAATATATAAATTGACCTTAAATCCTCCCTTGCATCTTTTTGGCATGTTTGTAAAGTCATTTCTATGTCAAATTCATTCATTAATATGTTGGCGCTCTTAGGTTTTGATGATGACTTCACTTTTAAATAAACAAATTGTGTTTTAGAGATTGTTTGTAGATCTATATCCGATTTTGTTAAAGTCGTTGATGGAACGTAAGACTTGGTCAATGGAGGTTGTACGTGTCAAAATTAATCAAAAGAGGTAGTTATAGAAGATCACTTAGGATGTCAAATGTAGACAGTAGGTCTACTGTTCCCAAGTTTGATGTTCTGATGAAATTTGCTGATAGAGACAATGCAGTGTTCCAAAGACTAATGTCAGGAGAAGATGCCAGCTGAAAAATAACTTAGAATTTATTTTCTATTTTTTGCTGATGTGAAGGGGAAAATTAAGTAGGTTGCATATTTAATTAGAGTTAATTGACAAATAATCACCTAAATAACTCGGGAGAATATTCTAAGTGTTGAGAATAAGATTCCTTATTAATTCTCTCCACAAAAATAGAAAGTTAATTAGGGCCTCACTACAATACATTCTATCTTTAGTGACATATATTTAGTGGCATTTGATTAAAATGCCACTAAATCAAAGTTTTAGTGGCATAAGTAGTGACATTTATTTTTTTTGTTACTAAATGCTCATAAAACAAAGAAGAAAATCAATAAATTCTACCTTTTATAAAACTATAGAATTAACAAAATTAAAAATAAATAAATTGTACACAAATTTTTTAAAAAGTCAAATATTTCTTAAATAAAAACACTCAGAATTCCAGATTTTTGATTAAAATAAATAAATTTATTTTTTAAAAAAATTGATTTTATTTGTAGATTTTTTAACAACCCAAATATTTTTCTGAAAATACACACTCCTAATCCTAACTCCTAAAAACCCTTTCATCTTCAGATAATCTATTCTCTCTAAAATACCCATTTTCTCTAAAAATCAATCCAAATCGTCCATTAGGAGACATTCATCTTCAACAAGATTGAATTTGTTGAACATTCATCACCAGACATTCATCTTGAAACTCATCATCTCCTACATCTCCTATATTGCTCAGATTCCCACAAACAAGACATTCATCAGCATCATCGTGAAAATTTCAATTTGTTTGCTCAGATGATTGGATCAACATCATTGTTTAATCGGTGTTGATTACTTGCTCGGGAATATCTGTCAATTTCTCCTATCGTCATCAGCATTAGTAAGCAACATTTTCAATTTTTCTTGTTCTCCTATCGATTAATTGTATCTTCATTTTGTATCTTCCGTATGTTTTTGTGTTTAATGTTTTGTATTTCCGTATGTTTTTGTATCTTCTTCACTCAAATTTAGCTTCATTTTGTATCTTCGTCAATTTTCAAATTCGATTATTTCATCTTCGGTCAAGCTTCATTTTAGCTTCATCTTCTTCACTCAAATTTAGCTTTATTTCAGCTTCATCTTCACTCAAATTTAGCTTCATCTTCACTCAAATTTAGCTTCATCTTCTTCACTCAAATTTAGCTTCCTTTTGTTCCTTCTTCACTCAAATTTAGCTTCATTTTAGCTTCATCTTCGGTCAATTTTCAAATTCGATTATTTGTATCGATTATTTCATCTTCGGTCAATTTAGCTTCATTTTGTATCTTCGTCACTCAAATTCGATTATTTGTATCTTTTCACTCAAATTTGATTAGTTGTATCTGATTTTTTTTATTACTTGTTTTCAGCTTGTACAAGATCGGTTTAGCTACATATTCGGCTTAAGAAAAGTGATTATCTGAGAGTTGACTGTTTTTTGTGTTGATTATTTGCATTTGAGATTCACAGCTTGTACGAGGAAGGTATAAATTTTCAAAACTCAATTTAATTTCTTTGTGTAGTTGATCATCTAAAAATTGGCTCATTTGAGTGCATTTGGCGATCTGAACTTTATATCTACAGCTACTGATGTTTTGCTCTGGAGGAACAAGAAGATTTAAATTTCTATTATATTTGTTTATTCTTTGTGATGATAATTGGGTGGTTTCAATACTGGATTGGTGTATATAATTCTTATGTTTTCATTGATTAAGCTTTGATTTGCTACTAATATGGTGTTGTCATGTTTTAAAGTCGGCTTGTTTCATTTGATTTGGAAAATGGCATTTGAGCATTCTTTGTTACTCGAGTTGATTTAATTTGATAAGGTTGAGTGTTAAGATGTGTGATTGAGGTTTATGACTGTTTTGATTCAATGCTAGTCTTCAATGATGGAAATCACTCCGATCTATACAAAGAGTACAGCCAACAGTTGGGATCTTTTGCACTTCTTGGCTCATTTTTTGGTGCTATATTGATCATTTACATACATTCATATTTACCTTATTAAGTGTATATGTGTAGACCAATATAGATTCATCTACTTATCAGTCTGGCTTGTAAATGTAAAGTTTAGACCAAGTATGCCCATGATAAATTAGGGGTCTTGTTAATGTTTGTATTATGCACAATGATTTGTAAGGTACTAAGAATCTAAATTTGAATGTTGTTTAAATTTGTTGATGCATGCTGGATTGCTGGTATTGTATCATGTCTCTAGAGTTCATTTCTCTAACCGAGTGTTTGGTAATGTTCTATTTACAAGTATTCAATGATCATTTGATCAATTTTCTGCCCTCAATTGAATCATTCACAATGTTGTTCTCCTATCTTGGATATGGATATGGATGTTTTAATTGTTGAATTTAATCATTTAAAGTAATATTTATGTTGTAAAAGAAAAAAATTAATGTTGTTCTCCTATCTTCATTTTCATCTTGTTGAACAATTGATTATAATTAACTCCACAGGCGCATAAACACCTCTACAATGTCGATCGTCATGACTGTACTTTTCATCTTGTAAGAAACTCCACTTCAGCTTCATTGTAAGTAACATTTTCATCTTGATTTTAGATTGAAGGTTTTTTGTATTGAGTTTGTTTGAGCTACTTTATTCAAATTCGTGTCCATTTGTGTTTTATGTTGTCTTCTCAAACTCATTCTTTTTAGAATGATGGTTATTAGCTTTGTAGGCTACCTTAAGTTGGATCTAAGTTCTTTAGTTATAATAATAAAATGATTCACTCTACTTTTCTATGTTGAAGTTGTTGATAGCAAGTGGCGGCAATGTAGTTCTTTTCCCAACAATCATAATGAATGAAACTTGTTGATCTCTTATTTCTATTTTTTTAATTTTAATGTTATTATCTATATCAAGAATTTCATATAATTGGTTTCTGAGTTCAATAAAAGTTTCAAATAAGGGTAATGAACTTACTAGATGCTTCTCCAATTCAAAACATATGTTTAGTTACATATTCCTTGATAAGACGTATAATTTCTGTGATATTGGTGCATTCTTGTTGTAGAGTTGAAGTATATAGACAATGAAAGGTGCTGACCTAAAAATGTTCAAGCTATGATGTATAATGAGATAAAAATGTTGAAGGAGGTGGTTTTTGCTAGAAGAATTTTTGAAGACTACAATATATGATAAAGGTACATTCGATTGCTCCTTTATTTTTAAATTATGTGCGTTTATTTACAAGTGGATCTTATGGTTTTCTATTATTTTTCAATCGAGTAAGATGCTAATAATGATTTATTTTTTTCAAACCTTCGCAGTTGTCCATTTTTCCAACCTAAAAAGGGATGCAAATAGTATACGATCTTTTTTGTTCAAGTTTCGAAGACCAAAGATGTTGGGAGTACACCATATCAATCTATGAATTTTTATTTTTTTTTGGAATGTATGACATTATTGTCAAATATTAAAATTTTGTATTATTTTTATTGAAAGATGAAAGTTTGTGTATTGAACCTTAATGTGATTGTAATATGAATCTTTGATGTTATCTTAATTGAAAGGAAAATATTTTGCCTCAATTAGCTTGATAAGTTCAATCAAAGCATGATCAAACATATTATTGGAGGAAAAGAGAGGCAAGACATTTGGTTTGGATATAAGGCTTTAGTGGCATTTTTTGAAAGTTATAGTGGCATAAACTCAAATGCCACTATTAGCTTTTGCGACATAGGATCTAGTGACATTTGTCTAAATGTCGCGACAACCTTTAGTGGCATTTACAAATGCCACTAAATCCTAAAACATATGCCACTAAAGCCTAGGTTTCTTGTAGTGCCTTAATTAAAATAAACCTAAATGACTATTTTTAAGGAAAAATAACTATGTACCTCTTCTAACGCTCAAGCATGTGATCTACTCTTCTAGATTTTAGGATCAAGGACACAGAGTGGGGAGTTAGGGTTTTGCAAAACCTACGGTTAATCCCTATATACAAAGGAGTACTTATTCAACTGATTTTTGTTTGTGTCCAAAGGAGTTTATATGAGAGAAAATTAAGAAAAATATTTTGCTCCTACATTTGCCAATAAACTTGTAATATTTTTCTTATGCAACTTCTTAGTTTTTATCCTCATTAGAATATGGCCTTGTAAAGGGTAATTGTGTGTTTTGTTGTAACTAGACTTAAGGAAGTCTATGGGAGAAGAAAAGCTTCTAGTGAAGCGTGAGAAAGAGAAAGAGGAGAAGAGAAAGAGAAATAAGCCTAGTATTGAAAGTTGCATTATGTAATTGTAATTGGTTGCCTAAAACATAGTAAACAAAATTTTGAAATCCCGAGCGGTCGTGGTTCTTCCTTCTTTTAGGCCAAGAAGGTTTCCATGTAAAATCATTGTCTCCTTTATCTTTTTCACTTTAAGTAGTTTTATTTACGCACTACATTTTGCAAAAGCAATGCTAAAATTCTTAAACTTATCATACAATAATTCACCCCCCCTTTTGTTGCATTCGCCATCTCTAAGTGTTTCTACAATTATATTCTACATTAGAGATTTTTGGAGTTTTGCAAATGAAATGTCAATTTTCTTGATAGTGTTTGATAATTTACGGAGATTTATGAAGAATTGAATATGCAAATTTTTGTGATTTTTTCTGCTACATGTCGAGCTTGAAGTTTTGGCGATCTAAAAATTAATTTCCTGAACAGCACTTTCAAATATGACAATTATTATATTATTCTTTTCTATTTTTTTATATAGTAAATGGAATTGGGCCGGGGAAGAAGATGGATCGTCTTATTATGAGACGGTCTCGTCTAAGACCAGTTGTTTAATAATTAGCAGTGAGAACATTTACATGTAATCTAACATACATTATATTTTTTATTTTATGATCATAAATTTTTTCAACAAATATATATCTCCAGAATAAACATTTATAATCTCATTTGCCAAATCAACATTTAACATCAATTGGTGGCAATAGCAATTAATATATGATAAATAATTTACTCCTAAATTTAATCGCATTTTAAACTCATCATCAAACAAATAATATTATTATAAATTAAATCATAACAAAATTAGTCATAGATGTAATATAATTTGAGTAATAAGTATATAAAGTATAATATGAAATAAATCATGCATCTCAATAATACACATTATCACTTAGCACATAATACTAACGGGATAACTCTAACTGGATAAATATCGAGAATTACGTTGTGTAGCGCCCTTAGAATATAAACGTACACTCGTAGTAATCCTCGTCAACGAATTCGCCATCTACATGATAAAATAATATATCCCAATTCAACACCTAAATCAACCCAATTTAAAACAAATAAATAAAAGAAAGACTATTTTTTCTTTTTATTTAAAACAGGTAGTTTTTAAGTATATAGTTATATATTAAATAAAAAGAATAAATGGCTTTTAAAAAGGACAAACAATTAAAATAGTATAGTCAGAAACGATTAAGAAAACTAAAGATAAAGAAAAAAAATAAGGATAACCTTTTATAAATATTAGTGAAGGTATGGATGATTATAATGTTAATGGAATCCCTCCTCCTAGTGAAAATTCATACGCCAGATTAGCAACAAGTTCACGCCCTACAAACCATGAGAATGATGGACCCACCGGGCTTCAATGACGTTGAGATAGTATCTACTAACAAACAAGATGCAGCTCGACTTCAGACTCCTATTTCGATTGAACAACATTCAACCAATAGTTCTTCCATAGATATTGAAGTGGAGTCAGATTCTATCCAAACTCAAAAGAAAAAGAAGGTATCTGAAACCAAAGGTAATAAGAATCGTTCTTGGCTTTGGGATCATTTTACTAAGATACTAAAAAATGGGGAAAAAAGAGCTGAGTGTAGTTATTGTAAATTTCATGTGTGTGGTGACTCTAAAAATGGAACCATTGTTATGAAAAATCACTTGTTAAGATGTAAGGAATACCCGCAAAACATTGATAAGAAACAAAGACTTCCTTCATTTCAAAGTGAGCAGACTCAGTTACATTTTAATGAGGGTCAATGTTTAATAACAGATATAAAAAAAAGCTTTTGCAAAAATGATTATCATGGATGAGATGCCTATTAGGTTTGTAGAGCGTGAAGGATTTCGTCTTTTTATGTCGGTTTCACAACCCCATATCATTATTCCCTCTCGATTCATAGTTGCTAGGGATTGTTATCAATTGTTTCTTGATGAACAAAAAAAGCTAAGAAATTTCTTTAGTAAGTGTCCGTCATGAATTAGCCTCACAACTGACACATGGACATCTTGTCAAAATCTTTGTTACATGTCATTAACCACTCATTTTATTGATGAAGATTGGACTTTGCATAAAAAGGTTATAAACTTTTGTCCTATAAGTGGTCATTCTGGTGAGATTATTGGAAACTCTGTTGAAAAATGCCTTCTTGAGTCGGAAATTACTAGGGTGTTGACTATCACCGTTGATAATGCTAGTTCAAATGATGTTGGGATTGAATATATGAGTAGTTAAAGTTCGCAACGCTATGAGGTTTGTGCATATGCGATGTGCAGCTCATATTCTTAACCTTACTATGAAAGAGGGTTTGAAATTAACTGATAAATCAATAGTTAAAGTTCGCAATGCTGTGAGGTTTGTCAAATCTTCCCCTGCGAGAACACAAAAATTCAAAAAATGTGTGAATCAAGAACAAATTAATTGCAAACGAAAGTTGGTGTTAGATGTAGAAACTAGGTGGAACACAACACACTCAATGCTTGGCTGTGCTTACGTCTATCGTAGAGCTTTTGATACACTTGAAGTTTCTGATGGTGGTAAGTTTAAAAAGGAATTGGAAAAGTCTGGTGGTACTCCTACTGATTATGATTGGGATCGTATTTATGCAATTTTGCCTTTTTTAAAGATGTTTTATGATGCTACTAAGTGTAAAACTCAAGATCTAATTGAGAGTATGATGGCTACTGAAATGAAGAAGAAACATGATAAATATTGGGAAGATGTTGACAATATCAATTTGTTGTTATATGTTGCTACTGTGATTGATCCTAGGAAAAAATTAAACTTTGTAAAAGCACTTTATGATCAATATGATTTTGAAAAATCAACAACTTTGTTTGGGAAGGTAAAAGATACTTTATTTAGTTTGTACGAGCATTATGCATCTCAACAATCTAAGCTTGTATCCACTACAGAAATGGTTGATTTAACTAAAGATGTAGAAAGTTTGATGATTGGTATCTAAGACCTCAAGTTGAATTTGAGATGCATGCTGGTGCAAAGAAGAGTTTTGAAAACAAAAATGAGCTTACAAAGTATTTAGATGCTGATAGAGAGCCAAATGTCATTGGCAAACACTTTGATAGCTTACAATGGTGGAAAAAGAAGCAAGAAGACTATCCTATTGTTGCTCTTATTGATAGAGATGTGTTGGCCATACCAGTGTCTACAATAGCTTCTGAATCCGCATTTAGCACAGGTGGTCGAGTACTTGATACTTTTCGTGGCTCTCTTTCTCCAAGAATGGTGAAAGCTTTAGTGTGCACACAAGATTGGTTGCGCAAGGGACGTGGTGTATTATTGGTTGAACAAGGTCTTGATCTCGAGCGAATCAAAAAAGGTATAATTTTAAAAGTATGAAATGTGTTTTTATTTTACTATAATTCTTTTTACTTTTTTCATAATAATTGATAGTAACCTTTGTTTCTTTTGATCTTTATCCTAATTTATTTTTTTGTTCGCAGAGTTATGTCCTCAAGTCGTCGATCAGCGTTCGATGTCTGTGGTCGATGATTACGCTTGAGTTGCTGTGAATATAAATAATTGTAGTTTAACTTTTAGTTTGTGTAATTTGAATTATGAAACATGATGCACCGATACTAAGGCTTGTAGTGTTGCCGAACTATTAGTTGTGGCCTTGATTTTTATATCTATTTGATGATTGTATTGAAAGACTTTTATTTTATATCTAGTTAAGTTAAGTAAGCTAAGGTAATTGAAATTTAATTTTGAATTTAGTGTTTTGGATATCGGATATCGGATATCAAATATCGGATATCGGATATCGGATATCGGATATCACATATCCGCTTCGAATTATTGCTTTCAATTCCAACCAGTTTCGGATATCGGATAGGCAGGATGTCCGATTTGATTTTTTTTTTCGAATATTGGATAGCGGATATTTGAGTGACTTCAAATCGAATACGGATACTCAAATTTCTATTTTTCGGATACCGGATATCCGATACGAATCACAATGTCGAATCGGATATCCGACTTTGCTCAGCCCTGTACCCCTGTGTTATAGCACTTTATCAATTATACTCCTATTGTTTTTTTTAATTCCAATGGTACCTCCTACCTTTTTTAGCTAATTACAAACGTAACAATGTTCACCTTTTTTCGTTAAGTTGACGTTAAATGTCATTTAAAAGCAAGGGAAATTATCAATAATACCCCTGTGTTATAGCACTTGATCATTGGTATCCCTGTGTTATATCACTTTTAAATGACATTTAACGAAAACTTAACGGAAAAAAAGGTGAACAATGTCACGTTTGCAATTAGGTCAAAAAGATACCATTGGAATTAAAAATAACACAGGGGTACCATTGACAAAGTGCTATAACGCATGGATACCATTGAATAATTTTCCTTTAATATTTAATACTGACAAATGCATATTCAATTATTAATTTGGTGAAACTAGAAAGCCAAATAGGCCAAGCTTTACCTGTATACCTACTGTATCAAGAGGAATTACATACGTGTAATTTTGTTTTCTGCATTTTTATTTTTTTTATTCATAAAATTAATTTTTTGGATTTTACTATTTTTTTTATTTTACATTAATTTATTTATTGCAAATATTTTTTATATTACAAACACTAGCAGGATGGAAGAGATGAGTCCCTTCTCTGAGTTCTCTCTAGGATTAGGTTTTGTATTCTCTCAAAGGTTTTCCTTTGGAGACTTTCGGTCCCGTGAGATCACCCTTTGGTGTCTATGGTTAATGAACTTGTATAGTAGTTCTCAAAACTAGCTTTAACAAGTAAAAAAAAAGGATGTGATAGATCTTGGAGATGATGCTGATGATGATTTGGTTGATAAATTGTCTTTGAGATTGGTGGGTAGGGTTGTTACGACAAAACCTTTGAATTTTGATGCGGTACGTAGAACCCTACTGCACATTTGGAGTCTCAAGGAAAGGGTGGTTATTAGGGCTATGGGGTTCAATATGTTTCTCTAACATTTCTTTCATTGGAGAGATAGAGACAAGGTCCTTAATGGTAGACTTTGGAGTTCAGAGAATAGGTTGCTTGTAATACAAGAAATTGACAAGGAGCACCAACTTGTGGATATTGTTCTGAATTTTTCACCTTTTTGGATACAGTTGTACAATCTCCCTTTTGGGTACAGATAAGACGAAACGGTGAAGACTATTGCATATTGGGGAAGTTATGGATAATGAAGAGGATTTTCCGGATATTTATTCTTTTTTGACGAATTAGGGTTTGGCTCCACATTACGAAACCCCAAAAGCGGTCCCAACTTATACTGTTGAAGAATCAAACCATGGTGAAAATCACTCTCAAATATGAAAGGCTTTCACATTTCTGTTTCTTATATGGATTACTGTGTCACACTGAGAAGGACTATACAGTAGTTTTTGAAGAGGAGAAAGAAGATGGGTTGGGTGGGGAATGAATATCAGAGTCTCTCCTTGCAAAGGCTTGAATAAAAACAATGAAGAGGTTCAGGCGCTGAAATCAAAGAAATGTTTGTTTGTCTCTAAACCCAAGGCTTGTAGTGTTGCCGAACTATTAGTTGTGGCCTTGATTTTATATCTATTTGATGATTGTATTGAAAGACTTTTATTTTATATCTAGTTAAGTTAAGTAAGCTAAGGTAATTGAAATTTAATTTTGAATTTAGTGTTTTGGATATCGGATATCGGATATAGGATATCACATATCCGCTTCGAATTATCACTTTCAATTCCAACCAGTTTCGGATATCGGATAGGCAGGATGAGTATGCTGTTAGGCTTTCTGAATCAGATATTATCATTGGTGAGAAGGAAGGGGAACATGGACATACTTCTGACACGACAGTTAAAGGTAACATTTTATCCCATTCTTTGTCGTTACTTGCAAATTCTTAGGCTTAGGATAGTGATGTGGAGATAAGTGAGGGCCCCCATTATTAATGATGTTTCTAGAGTTGATATTGAGGTAAATACCTCATGTTTTCATATTGTAATTCCGGGTAATATTGATCATGTTAGTGGGGACCATTCTTGTGACCCCACTATATCCTTCTTTTGACATTGGATGCAGTAAACCCCCTTTAAAAAAGATAATGAAGTTGATGAATAAAAGGAATGGGGACAACATTAAAATCATGCGAAACAACTTTCGGAGGGGTGAGGGAGAAGACAAAAATGATCAATCTGATGGGTCTAGGAAGTAGAAATCTTGGGATGTGGATGTTATTATGGAGGATAGTGAGGTGATGATGAAAAGCTCGTGTATGATGCCGAATATGGATGCTTCTCTTAATGATATAGTAGCGAAGGTTGGGCCAACCCCAACCCCCCCCGAACAACAATGAAAATCCTTAGTTGGAAGTGTAAGGGTCTTAATAATCGCCTGAAAGTTCAAGCTCTCTACAGCTGGTGCTAGAGAGAGAAACCGTAGTTTGATTTTGTTATGGAATCGATGATTGAGAAAGGTAAGCTCCAAGGAACAAGAAATAAATGTGGCTTTGTTGATGGTCTGTATACTTGTAGTGATGGCCACTCTGGAGGTATTGGTTTGTGGTGGAGAGATGCGACAGTGAATTTAGTCTCCTTCTCTAAGCAACACGAGCTTGTAGAGGTTAGGGATGTGTGAGATTGTGCCCGTGTTTGGTTGCATGTGGTATTTACGGATGGGTTGAGAGAATAAACAAACATAAAACGTGGGAGTTGATTAAAAAAGTGAGAGAAGATGCTCGGGGACCTATGATTCTTTTTGGAGACTTTAATGAGATTCTAAATAATGATCAGAAGGAGGATGGATGTGTTAGGCAAGACATGGATATATTGATGTTTTGAGGTTTTCTAGATGATTTTGGGCTTCGTGACCTTGGATACAGAGGAAGTACATTTACTTGGTGTAGGGGGAATACTCCCTCAACTATGATTAGAGAGCGTCTGGACATATTTGTTGCATGTTCGGGTTGGCAAAATATCTTTCACTCCTTTGACGTTCGCAATTTCCCTATTTACTGTTCAGATCATGCTGCAATTTTGTTACACACCTCTAGGTCGCAAGGTGAGGGATATAACGCAAAATTATTTCGCTTTGAATTCCTTTGGCTCTCAAATGATGAATGCAGAAATGTTGTGGCTGAGGCTTGGAAGGAGTGTTTGGGTGCTGATATCGATTTCCTTATTCTCAATTGTGCTGAAAAATTCACATCATGGGCCGACAAGACCATTAAGGCCTTAAATCCAAGATCAAATATTTTGAAAGGAAATTGAAGGCTGCTCAACGATGCTCCCCCGATGCGAATATGTTGTGTACTTGCAAGGCATTAGCTTTAGAGCTAGATGAACTACATAGGTTAGAAGAGTCATATTGGCATATACACTCTAAGGCGAATGAGCTGCGTGATGGTGATCAAAACTCCA
The DNA here is from genome assembly GCA_019776075.1 of Amaranthus palmeri. NCBI lineage: Eukaryota > Viridiplantae > Streptophyta > Magnoliopsida > Caryophyllales > Amaranthaceae > Amaranthus > Amaranthus palmeri. The sequence goes on from JAAKBH010000475.1 coordinate 49,297, forward strand.
AATACTTTCATCACAAGGCTAGCTCAAGATGTAGTAGGAACACAATTAAGGGGCTCAATGATGATCAAGGCACGTGGAAAACAAGCAAAACTGATATCAAACGCCTAGTTACGACTTATTATGAGAATTTCTTTGCTTTGAGCTCTCCCTCTAGTTTTGATGATGCAATTGCTGAGATAGGAATTATGGCTACTTATGATATGAATGATAATCTCGAAGTCGAGCCTACTGTAGAGGAAATCCGCATAGCTGTGTTCCAAATGTCTTCTACTAAAGCTTCAAGTACGCATGATTTTCATGCTTTATTTTATAAGAAGTTCTGAGATGTTGTGTGTGATGATGTTGTTTTCCTGGTCAAGAGATGTTGGGGTGGCCTTGTCGATCTGCAATAGTTGAACCAAACTTGTATCTCTCTTATCCCCAAATGCAATGATCTGAAGTCTTTTAAGGACTATAGACTTATTAGTTTATGCAATGTGATACATAAGATCATCTCTAATACTGTTGCTGATATGTTAAAGTTGATTGTACATAGGATTGTGCCATTTATATCAGGTCAACTAACGGTAGGAACAATGGTTTCGCCTTGAAGCTGGATATGAGTAACGCCTACGACATGGTGGAATGGGGTTTCCTTGAGAGGGTTATGCTGAAAATAGGTTTTCGGGATTGCTGGGTGCGTAGAATTATGAGTTGTATTACTAGTGTTTCTTTTTCTTTCAAGATTAATGGGAGTGTGTGTGGGAATGCGATCCCTTCACGAAGCTTGAGATAGAGTGATCCTATTTTACCATACCTATATATCTTGTGTGCTAATACTTTCTCTACTTTGATTTCGCGAGCTATGAACAGGAAGATCATTCATGGAGTCAAAGTTTGTAGAGGTGCTCCATCCCTTTCACATTTGTTCTTTGTAGATGATAACATCCTTTTTGCGAGAACCACTATTCTAGAATGCTCTGAGATTGCTAATATCATTAGCATATATGAGAAAGCTTAGGGCTAGAGAGTTAGTTGTGACAATATAGAGATCTCATTCAGTAAAACTCTTTCCACAATCTCAAAGGCATATTATCCAAGAGCTGCTAGGAGTCCATGAAGTTGAAAGGCACTCAAAGTTTTTGGGATTACTTACTAGTCTAAAAGGGCTATCTTTGCTTGCTTGAAAAAAGAATTTGTATGTGTGTTGTGTTTAGGACCTCAATTCATAAGAGGTTGAGATTCCTTTTGTGGCTTCCTTTAATTAACTTACCGTGCTTTTAAGGTAAACGCTTACCATACTTATTTAATCGGTTATGTACATTAATGTTGTACTCATTCTATGATGTGATTTTATTATTCAATTAAGGTTTAGACACCAACAATAATTGGACAAGAGTTTAACTTGGAAATTTGAGGATGATTGTGTTGGTTACCCATTTTGGGTTATTAAACTGGATTGGAATTATTATTATTTATCGTTCCCATGGAGTTTTGGATCATTACGATCACCACGGGGGTATGCATACTTTACCTTTGACGACCCGAATAGGACGGGCAACGTCTTAGGCCGAAAGTTTCCTTTTATATTATGGCCAAACTATACGGACAATGACACGAGTTGGAAATTGGAAAGACAATAATGACATCTTATTATTAGAGTCTTTGCATGTTAGGGTGAACTCATTGTTTGTATGTAACCTGTATAATGTATTATGTGAAGTCTTCAATGTGTGCTGGTTTATGTTCTTTAAACTTGCTATGTTGTTGTCGTTCGACAACTAGCAGGTCGATTTGTAGGTGGGAGTAGTTTGTGAGCACTCCAACATTAGAACATGTAATTGAGATGACTGTCGTACACGATCTATTGTTGGAAATGTGACTTTAATTTTATAAAAAAAACAATAAAATAAAGTTACATATTTGTAATAGAAAACCAAATTACATATGAAGAGTTCAAACCTTTGCTTAGCATACACCAAATGTAATCTTGATCATCGGGAAACACCATATATCGATTATAGTAACAAGAAGATTTTGTTGGATCTTGATATTGATTCTAGGCGAGATGCTCTATCCTAAAACTTCATTTCCTCCCTACTACGGTACTTGGGAATAAACCGGAAATATGTTTTGAGATACAAAGAATTACATTAACTTCCGAGCACACAGAAATTAGAATGACATAAGAAAAACTTAAATGGAAGGAACTATGAAAATTCACAATCAAGGATTGCAAGTTCTTGATTTTGAATGCTCAAGAAGAGAAGACAATCAGGAAAATGTATGTGTAAAATAACACACAAGCTTTCTATATTTATAGAATAACTCACACTACTTCATAAAGCAAAATGTCGCTTCATGAAACACAAGGTTGATCCGTAAAACACGAGATCGATTCATGAACCAAAGTCGCCTTTCACTCAACCCTTTTATCCCAAAGAACATGGCTAAAAAGAACCATAATACGTGTAGGAAGTTATTATATAGCCATCAAAACAAAACATCGTACAAAAAATTACCGGAAAAACACATTAGTCGCGGGCCGCGACCTGTGCTACCCAGAAAACAAAAACTATTCTGTGTATTTTTGCGAGCCACGATCCAAATCAAGAGTCGTGACTTTTATATTTTGATTAAAACATACAATTTTCAACCTTGGGATAATATAAATTAATTCAATTAAATTATTTATTTAATTCAATTAATTTTCATTACGATTACCATTATACACCTCTAAATTCCAACATCTATGATATTTTGTCATTGATCTTGTTTACTTATTTTAGCAAATGCGTTTATGTTTTGAACTAGAATTTGGTTTTGAAGAGGCCCTTAGGTTCTCAAGTTGTATCCTTTAAGATTTTCGTTGAATTGTTGTTGCTATCTTTATTTGCTTATTTTTTTATCACTAGAACGTCGTCGATCCTATACACAGTTTAATTTAAATATCCGACGCGTGACCTGGAATTTGTATTTACATATAATTATTTGGTTCACTTTAAACCCGACTATTACAAAACATTTATATTTATTTAATTCCTTTATTTTAAATTTTAAATATTTTTATTCCCAATATTTACAATTCAACACATACTACCACAAATCATTCTTAATAATGAAATAATCAAAATATGAGTATCCAGTATCCACACATTCACAAGTCTTAACACACAATTAAAGACAACATAAAAAGAAAACATAACTAATTATATTAAGACATGTTTATCACTCAGTAATTATATCAATATATATTTTTTTCCTTTATGCATAAAAATATAATCATGAACACGACTTCTTAAGTAAATTAAAATTTTTCTAAAGAATCCTAAATAATTATAAATAAATACTCATCTATAAGTCATCTAACAAATAAAGATTTAGTTAAAGATTTAGGATTTGATAAAAAAACGAAAAAAAAAAGCTTTATCAATCTTAATGTATGAACATAACCCCTACAATTAAATTTTATTAAAAGGTTATGAACTCAAGGAAAATTGAACATGAATATGAATCATAATAAACCATATAAATTTTTTTGGTGACCTCAAGGAAAATTGTAGTACTGGTATTAGCATGGTTTTTTGGTGACCTCCTTTGGTTTCTTCTTTAAATTTTTTTTGTTCTGTTTTGTTCTTCTTTCAAGATTGCCAATTTTAGTGTTTCTTTTTTGATTTTTTGGTTTGGTTTTGTGTTTTGTTTTTTGAGTTGTTGTCATTTGCTTTTTTTGTTTTATTTTGGGTGGGATCTTCATCTGTTTTTTTTGTGGTTTTTGGTGTTTAGATTTGCTTTATTCTTTTTTCTCTTCTTTATTTTTTTGTTCTTATTTTGCTGATGTGTTAATATTGTTTCTGTTCTAGGCTTGATTGCGTGTTTTGGTTAATATTTTTTTAACTTAATATTGTTGTTTTAGATTGTTTGTTTTAGTTGAGTGGTTATATTGAGTTGAAAGATCTTATTCTTTTATTGTTTACTTTTCGATCTTGGTTTATTTTTGTTTATGTTGATCATTAACGGTTTTGGATCTAACGTATCCTCTAGTTATAGTTAGTCCTTTTTAGTGTGTGCACCTGTTATATTCTGGGTAGGGTCTTAGCTTGTCTGTTTGTACTAAAGGCGTCCTTGTTCTTTTCCTTATGGTTTGGTCTAACGATAGACGAGTATAAAGTTAGGGCAGACTTCTGGTAACATAAGGTCAGGACCAAGGAGGAGGAGGGGGGGGCAAAGGGGACAACGTAAGCAGGATTTGGAACTAAGAGTGGGGATTTGGAACTTAGGCACGCTACAAGCCAAGTCGTTGGAGTTAGCGACTGAACTTCCTAAGTACAGGATCTAAGTGACATGCGTTCAGGAAACTAGGTGGAAGGGGCAAAAATGTAGCGTTATACAAGGTTATAAGCTATGGTATGGGGTTTGGATGGGAAGTGAAGTGGAGTAGGTATTCTTGTAGCTAATAATATCCTAAAGCAAGTGGTAGAGGTTAAGAGGCTCAATGATAATCATGGTTGTTAGAATCGTAGTGGGAGAAGAGGTCATCTCGATCATCAGTGTGTATGGGCCACAAGTTGGGCTAGATGAGGAAGTCAGATGCGAGTGTTGGGATCACCTAGGTGATCTTTTAGATACCATCCTTGCCGATGAAAAAGTTTTTATAGGGGGAGACTTCAATGGTCACGTAGGTAAGGAGGCAGTTAATTATAACACAGTTCATAGAGGGTTTGGTTATAATGTAGGGAACGAGAGTGGAGAGATCTTGCTTGAATTTGCGTTAGTAAAGGAGCTGGTTAAAGCAATCTCAATCTTTAGAAAAAAGGATCAGCACTTGATCACGTACAAGAGTGGTGGACATGCGACCCAAATTGACTATTGTCTAGTACAGAAGGTTGATCGGAGCTCGTGTCTGGACTGTAAGGTCGTGTTAGGTACAAAAATGTCCACCCAACATAGGTTATTAGTATTAGTGTTTCGAATGAGGAGTAAGATTGCTGAGAGGAAGATTAAGGTCAGGCAAACGATCATGTGGGGAAGACTTAAAGGAGATATGGTCGCAACCTTGTCTAAGAAGATTAACACGTCGGGCTATCCAAGTATATCAGACGTTGCAAACCAAATGTAGACGACCATGGCGGAAACCATTTAAAGGGTGACAGAAGAGACATTAGGGTTGTCGACGGGGATAACAAATGTGTTCAAAGAGTCAGGTGGTAGAACGAAGAAGTGCAAAAGAAGATAAAGGAAAAAAAGTTTCAAGGAGCTCATACTTGCAAGGAGTACGAGGACAGAACACATAAGAAGGAGAAGTATAAAGAAGCAAAACGGGCAGAAAAGAAAGCAGTAATAGAGGCCAAGAATCAAGCTTTTGAAGTCTTTTATCAAAAGTTGGAGACCATATAGGGGGAGAAGTATATTCATAAGTTGGCAAAAGCAAGATCTAGGTAGAAGAAGGACCAGGGAGAGTGAAGTTCATTAAAGATGAAGGTGGGCGAGTTCTCCTTATATAAGAGGTCATCAAGATAAGATAGCATTAGTATTTCTCCCAATTGATCAATGACTCTAGGGATTTAAAGGATGGAATTCAACAAACTTCAGTCATACAAAGAGCACAAGAGCATGGTTTGATTATTAATATTAACACGACAAAAGTATAGGAAGCTCTCAAAAAAATGGGGAGATCTAAGGCAATTGAACTTGATAACATTCCTATTGAGGTATGAAGGGTTTAGGAGAGAAGGGAATTCAGTGGCTAACTAACCTCTTTAATGTCATCTTGAAGTCCAGTAAGATGCTTGAAGAATGGAGGGTTAGCACACTTATCCCACTATTTGAAAACAAGGGTGATGCACAAGTTTGAGGGAACTATAAAGGGATCAAACTTCTAAGCCACACTATGAAACTGTGCGGAAAGAGTAATCGAGAAAAAGATTAGACGAGAGACCGTGATTAGAGAGAACCAATTTTGATTCATGTCGGGAAGATCAACCACTGAGGCAATTTAGTTTTTGAGGAGATTGATGGAAAAGTATAGGGAGCGAAGGAAGGATTTGCATATGGTACTCATTGATCTGGACAAAGCGTACGATAGCATACCAAGAAGCATCGTTTGGGATAGCCTCAAGAACTGAGGTATTTCACGAAGATACATTGAGATAATACAGGACATGTATGAGAGAATGACGGCTAACGTACATACACCGGTGGGTATAATAGAGTTTTTCCCAATTGAGGTGGGATTACATCAGGGTTTAGCACTAATTACTTTCATTTTTACGGTCATTATGGAAGAAATATCTAAATCCATCTGGGAAACTGTGCCATGGTACATGCTTTTTGCCGATGATATAGTTTTGATCGTAGAAACCAAGGAGGAGGCTAATAGTAAATCAGAAGAGTGGAGGGAAGCCTTAGAGGGTAATGGGTTGCGTATAAGCCATATGAAGACAGAATAATTGCGATGCTATTTCAATGGGACAAAAGTGATAGGGTAGCTGGAGGTGACCTTTGGGGGAGAAGTTGTTGCATGTACGACTCATTTTAAAATTTGGAATCCGTGAGTCAGAGTAATAGGGAGATTGATGGAGACGTTACTAAGCGTATACGCTTGGGTTGGCTTAAATGGCGAGTAGCAACGGTGTGCTTCCCGAGGAGATTAAAAGGTAAATTTTACTGCGTTGCAATTAGGCCGGCGTTGTTATATGGAACAAAATGTTGGCTAGTAAACAAGGTTTTCGAACAGACGATGGAAGTAACAGAGATATGTATGTTGACGTGGATGTGTGGTAATACTATGATGGATAGGATAAGAAACCAGGAGTTCAAGAAGACGTTAGGGGTTGCACCTATCTCCGCAAAGATGTGGGAGAATAGGCATGTGCAGAGAAAGACACATGACGCTCCAGTAAGAAGGATCGAATGCATCGTAGTGGAGGGCAAGAGAGCTCGAGGAAGACCTAAGAGAACATGAAAGGAACAAATGAAGAGTGTCTTGCATGAACTCCACCTCTCCAAGGACCTGACCAGGGATAGCGGTAGTTGGCGGCGCCTTATCCACGTCCTAGATTACTAAACTCGTTCCTTATACCTTTTGTTTGTTATTGTTCTTTACCTGTTTTGGTTGCTCTCTACCTTTTTCTTTCTCTTATCATGGTATTTGTGCATGTGCCTTTTGCTTTATTTGTCTGCTACAGGTTTCCCTCCCATGAAGATCTTTCGCAAGTCGGGGGACTCTTTGATCGCACTCTCCTCTATGGGTATTATTAGTTGCCATCGTACTTCTCTCTCAGACCTTGACCATAGATTTCTATGAGCGGGATACACTGGGTATGATGATGATGATGATGATAGGTACAAAATTGAAGTCTTATATTTTGCTTGATTTCTATGCTTGACTAACGTGGGTGTAAAATGCAGGATTTCAGATATTTGCAGGTTCCTCTCTTTGAAGACCCTTTTTGAGTTGGGGGATTCTTTTGACCGCCCTCTCTTTATGAGTATGAGACGTCGTCTATTTTTCCTCCCCAGACCCTGACCATAGATATAGGCAATGAAGGGGATAGACTGAGTATGATGATAATGATGATGAAGAATTATAAATTATAAGAAACTATATTAAATTAACACACGTATATAGCAAATTAATTTTTGTTAAAGAATTATAAATCATAGAAAACTATATAAATTAACATATGAATATAATTCTTCTAACAAATTAAATTTTGTTTAAGAATTATAAATCATGAGAAACTATATAAAATTAACACACGAATATATTAATAAAGAATTATAAATCATGAACAACATTCTTTTTACAAATTAAATTTTTGACTAAAAATTAAGGACTCACAATTTTCAAGGATTAATAATTAAATTGCCCAATCAAATACCCAAAAAAACACTCAAGATTTTTTAGATCTTGCAATATTCTCACCATCATTAGTGTAGGAACATTCAAGGATTAATATAAAGAATTTTCAAGCATTAAGGATTAGTTAATAAATGTAGAAATATGTAGAGATGTATGAATGCAACAAGAGGGGGTAAATTGTTGTTTTCCAAGTTTAAGAATTTTCACCCTGTTTTTGCAGATTCTAAATAAAACAAAACTTAAACTCGCAAATGAAAAGACAAAAAGGAGACAACGATTTTACGTGGAAAACCTTTTAGGCCTAATAGAAGGAAAAGCCACGACCACTCGGGATTTTAACTTTCTCTGATTATGTTTTAAGTAATTACATAATTACATAAAACTCTTTTGGCCAACTTCTCTTTCTCTTCTCTTCTCTTTCCTTCACTCGAAGCTTTTCTCACTTCCCTCTAGACTTCTTTTAAGTCTAGTTACAATTTATCTCAAAAACCCTTACAAAATAATTTCTCAAAACAAGAATGAATTCTCTAAGATGAATTATGAATTAAGAAATTGTAAAAGAAAAATATTCTAAATTAATCGGCAAAAGTAAGAATAAGATATTTTTCTTAAGTGGTTATCTATTGAATTTTTCTTTATGGGCACTTTCACACACAACCGGTTTTGCACAAGACTTTATATATATATATGTGGGAACAACCGATTATTTTCATAAAAACGCTAACCACCCACTTTTCCCAAAAACAAAACGTGGGTGTTAAAAGAATTAAATCCCGCCGGTTTTATCTCCTAAAGTTAGTAAATAATTAATCTTAATTAAAAGTTTGTAACATTTCCTAACACACGTTTATTTTTCCTATTAATTAATTAGTTAGGTTTACTCTTTCTAAACCGTAATCAAGATCCTATTTTTGTGGAGATTTTTTCTCTCATCTAAAATTAGTCTTAGGTTATCTTTAGAAGATATCCTATTTTGCCAATTAACCGAACATGCAATACTCTTATTTCCTAAACCATTTACATCAACTAAAAAGAAAAATAAATTCCTACGTGATTTTTAGCTGACGCATTCTTCCAGACTTGAATCGTTGGGAACACTTCACTGTCTCTTTCAGCAACTTTCATCAGATCAACAAGCTTGGAACAGTAGATATGGAATTATCCTTAGTCTTCCTAAGTGATCCTCTATACTGACTCTTTTGATCCTGACTTTGACACGTACAATATCCATTAACCAAGTCCGTTAGGTACCATCGACGACTTTAACAAAATCGAATATACGACCTACACAACAATCCCTAAAGCATGTTTGTTTACTTGAAAGTGAAGTCATCATCAAAACTTAAGAGGGCTAACAAATTCCCCCTTTTTGATGATGACAAACTTTATAAACAAACTTAATTTAAAAAGAGTAAAACAAATGTAATAGAGCATGCTAAAGAATAAGACAATTCTAATTAGTACTTAGCAAATTAATTCATTACAAAGTAATTCACCAAGCATCCAATATAACCAATTTACTCTAAGATTGATATTTAAAAACATATCGTAAACATATACGAAATATAACCAATGTTTTTAAATAATTTCCAAAAATAGTTAACATAAAAAATAAGTATCAAATACTGAGTGTCATACTTAGGCAACTTTGAGAACATATGCAATAATATGCGTCTACTTGGAGAACATATGCAATAATCAAACAAAATAGCAAAAAGATTAGTAGAGCTTAAAAGCTAAGTATAGTATCAGAACATTCAAAAAACACAATATTAATATCGGAAAAACTTATTAAAGTATTTTTTAAACTTATTCAAACATTTTAAAACATGTAATATCCAATCAGAGTATATGAACACTATGGCATCACAAGTATTCCTCTTAATTATGTTGTTTTTCTTCCCCCTTTTGACATCAATAAAAAAGGATTGGCGTAACCAAAACACAGTACTAACACAGGCATTAGTCAAAGAAGTATAATCAAGAGGCAATTTAGCAAAGCAAGCACCATAGTAAGCATCAAGATATGCAGAAAATAATCAAGCATAGACTAAAAAGAGAAAAGAGATAGCAAAAGATAATAGTTATAGCAACAAGTTTAATCAAAAGACAAATAGTTTTGTACCCCAGCATGGTACGCAAGGAAAAGAAAAGAAAACATTGTTTAATTGTTACAACGTCAAATGATGTGGCCAACAAACATAGAAATCATAATGGAACAGTAGGAGGGATCAACCAGCAGTCTCTTCATCAATGTATTATGTCTGCACTTCAAAAGAATTGAGCTTGGCACCAAGACGGGACTCCATCTGGGTCAGCTGATCAATGATAGAAGCAAGTGCGACACGAACTTCATCTTGAAAAGCACAGAAACGAGAATGAAAATCATTAAGTTGTGTGAGGAGAGAATCAAATGCAGCTGGAAGAAAGGTAAGGGGTTAGCAGACTCATCAACACCATGTGAAGTATGTGGGGGTGAAACCTGTGTATCAAATGCTGGTGGAGTAGAATGTATGGGTGATGGTGGTTGTAATGGAATCAAATGTGGTGGAGGTGTGACGGTTTTCGGTGAAGGAGGTGCACGTGTAGGTTCTTTGGTGGAGGGTGAGGTAGTCTCTTCATCCAATTCCACTAGACGCTTAGAAGCTAACCTATGGCTCTTCCTAGATGTGAGCACTGGTTCCTTCTTCATTGGCATAACAACCTCTTCATCATTAGAACTTTCATCGGAATTTTGTTCCTCAAGTTCTTCACCTTCTCCCTCTCCCAAGGCTTCCCCCTCACTCAGTGCTTCCCTCTGTTCCTGTGTAACCTCTGCCTGCTTAATATGGGCAGAAGGAACAACTCCCTGATCCTTATCCTTATCTACCTCCATTTTCTCACACTTTTCTTCTTTGTCTCCCTCCTCCTTCTCATCATCAGAACTTACATTTTCAACTTCAATCAGATCTTCCAATATCCCTTTGTCACTTAAGTGCAAATTCTTAAGATATTTTGCACTTATTTTGTTATTTGCACTCATAGGGAATTGAAGACCATCCGACGGTACACCAAACTTTCTAAAAACGCAAGTCAATAATCCTCCATACCCAACCATTAGACCCTTCTCAATACATTCAGACAGATGTTAAATCATGAATGATGGAAAATTAATTTTTATATGATTAGTCAGGCAATAAATTAAGGTGGCGTCACGAAGATAAACTTCACCTCGCTTATAGTTGCGGGGTAAAATGAACCGGCGTGCAATGTTGTAAAGTAGTTTATAAAGTGGTGACAGTGAGGTCTGGCGAAATCTCTTTTTATCATCAATCCCAAGAAACTTTAACACGGTCTTTTTCGTAATGCCCGAAAACACAATCTTTGAACTAACATAGTAACTGTCGAATCCCACAGCAGGAACATCAAACCATTCCCCTAACATTAAGCTATTAAACTCGATCTTGATTTCTTTAACAATACTAGAACAAACCCCATTTTCTGTGGTGAAATATTTTATAAACTCGCGCATTAGGTTTGGGTAAATCGGGTTACACGAGTAATCGAACATTAAAATTTCCCAACCCTGATTTTGTAAAATGGCATGTAATTGAGGGAAAGGGTTTGATTCATACTAGTACTTGTCGAGTCCGAACTCAACTAACATCTCCTTAGCGACTTCTTCAGTACTATCTGAGTCAACTTGCTTAGTCTTTTTTGTGGGTCTGGACGAAGAGATACCTTTTGGGGTGGAGTGAGATCATTTGGTTCCGGCATGCATGGATTTGGGTGTAGTCAATTTTGTGTTTCTTAAGATGAGGAAGGTGGTGCATCTTCTAAAGGTGATGGATGAACCACTTGAAGCGGTTTTGGTTGAATGAATTTTGGCGTCTTAATTCCCTTTCGTAGTCTTGCTTGATGAGGATGATTTTGGAGTTTTCATGGTGAAGGGAGGAAATGAAGATGAAGGAGAGATGGAGTGAGTGAATGGGTTGACGGTTTTGAGGGCTTGTACTTAACGTGAGGGATGCAAGAAGTTGTGAGTGAGTGATGAGACAAGTGAGGTAGTGGGTTTTAAAGGCTTGAAGAGACGATTACCAAATGGTTCTAACTCTTCAATTTCAACCGATTTTACGTGTGAACATTCAAGTGTAACGAAGAGTTCGCGGGTATATTCGTTGAATTGAGCGGTTAATAATGGTTTTTCGAAATACCACTCATGATCCGACTCCCAGTATAATTTGAGTTGACGAATCGAAAAAAATTAAAGAAAATAAAATGCTAGAATTTGTGGAAAAAGAAAAATAAAGAAATATTGAAAATAAGATATAAAATAAATATAAACTCGTTTTTTTAATAATTTTTTCCCGTTTTTATAATTTTCTTTTTTTTTCATTTTTATGATTATTTTTTTTGTTTTTTATAATATGAGGACAATAACACATAAGATAGAACACAAGTTGCATTGGTCTAAACAGGTTAAACATGCAATCAAGAAGATTTCCATGGCACGTACCTTAGATAGTTGCATACATGTACCTTGCAGTAATTGATTTCTCAATCAACGTTTTGTGACTGATTAAACCCTTCCAATTTCATGTTTTCTTGAGGGGGAAAGCTTGCATTAAACTTTAGTGGAGCTTGATCATACCATGTTCCAATCTCATCTTTTTATATTGTTCCCTAGGAAGTGGTTTAGTCATGATATCTGAAACTTGCTCATGTCTATTAACATGTTTAACAATTATATGTTTATGTTTAACTTTATCCTTAAAAAAATGATGTCGTATATGTATATGCTTAACTCTAGAATAATGCACGGGATCCTTTGATATGCCTATGGCACTAGTATAATCACAACAAATAGGAACACATTAAAATTTAATACCAAAATCTCTTAGCTGTCGTTTTATCCAAAGCATTTGGGAACAGCAAGCTCTGCTGCCACATATTCTTCTTCAGCAGTGGATAGTGCAACGGTACTCTATTTCTTAGAACACCAAGATACTAAGCATGAGCCAAGAAATTGTACCAAACCTGATGTACTTTTTCTGTTGATAAGACTTCCTGCATAATCTGCATCACTTTAACCTTTCAACTCATAGACATCACTTTTAGGATAAAATAGGGACAAGTCATATGTTCCCTTTAAGTATCATAGAATTCTTTTCACTGCTGTATGAGGTGATTCCTTGGGATTTGATTGTAATCTAGCACACAAGCCAACACTAAACGAAATATCTGGCCTAATAGTAGTTAGATATAATAAAGATCCTATCATACCTCTATATATGGATTGGTCAACATTGATACCATTCGAATTTTCATCTAGTTGAACATTAGTAGCCCTGGGTGTGTGGTTTGTTCTAGCATTATCCAGACCATATTTCTTTAGAAGTTCTTTAATATATTTTTGTTGATGGATAAAAATATCATTAGTCATTTGTTTAATTTGCAAACCAAGGAAGAAATTTAATTCTCCCATCACACTCATTTCAAATTCAGCACTCATTAGGTTAGCAAATTTTTTACATACTGATTCGTTAGTGGCTCCAAAAATAATATCATCAACATAAATTTGCACAACTAAAATATCTGAACCTCTATTCTTAAAGAATAAGGTCTTATCAATTTTACCTCTAATAAGATCATTTTCAATCAAAAACTTAGACAATCTTTCATACCATTGCCTAGGAGCTTGTTTGAGCCCATAAAGAGCAAGCTTGTAGACATGATCTAGTAAAGATGGATTTTCAAAGCCAGGTGGCTGTTTCACAAAGACTTCTTCATCTAGAAAACTATTCAAGAAAGCACATTTTACATCCATTTGGTATAACTTAAAGTTCATAAAAGCAGCAAAAGAGATTAGAATTCTAATAGCCTCTAACCTTGCTACGGGAGCAAATGTCTCTGTATAATCAATACCTCTTTGTTGATTATATCCTTTAACCACGTGCCTTGCTTCATTTCTTACTATGATTCCATGCTCGTCCAGCTTGTTCCTAAAAACCCATTTTTAGACCAATTATCATTTTGTTTTTGGGTTTCGACTCTAAGTGCCACACTTTATTTCTTTTGAATTCATTCAATTCATCTTGCATAGCAACAACCCAATCTGAATCTTGTAAGGCTTTTTCGTGATTATTGGGTTCTGATGTTGAGAGAAATGCAAAGTGTGCACAAAAGTTTCTTAGCTGGGATCTGGTCTGTGTGCCTTTAATTATGTCACTTATGATCAAGTAGAGTGGATGTGACTTTTGATGTTTCCAAAGTTTTAGCACAAATTCTCTTGTAGGAACATTTATGGGAACAAGCTCATTTACTTGATTGACATTTCGTTCTCCTTCAGGTTGCTCATTCTGTTCATATCTGGGAACACCTTGCTTGTCCTGGTTTTCCTGCTGTTCCTATTCTTGATTAAGCTCTTTTATTTCTTCTTAAACCTGTTGTTCTCCTATGTTTCTAGGATCTTGCTCTTCATTTATATTTTCATCATCTTCTTAGTTAGCAAGACCTATCTTAAAATTACATGTATCTTGTTCACTCGTCATAAAGTTAGTTTCATCAAAAATTATGTGAATAGATTCTTCAACACACATTGTTCTCTTATTGTGTACTCGATATGCTTTACTTTGAGACGAATAGCCAAGAAATATTGCTTCATCAGTTCTTTCATCTAACTTTCCTATATTAGTTTTCCATTAATATGAACAAAACATCTACATCCAAACACTCGAAAATAGGAAATATTCGGTTTAACACCTTTAAATAGTTCATAAGGTGTTTTAGAAGTGATAGGTCTAATCAACACACGATTTAAAATATAGCATGCAATATTAGCAGCTTCAGCCCAAAATTTTCTAGGGAGACCACTAGCAATCAACATGGTTCTAGCCATTTCCTCTAATGTACTATTTTTACGTTCTACTACACCATTTTGTTGTGGTGTCCTTGATGCGGAAAAATTATGACTTATACCATGGTCATTACAATAATCCATAAAACTTGAATTTTCAAATTCTTAATTACCATGATCATGTGGACAAGTTGACAATTACTAGATTTTTGTATTTTATTAGCAAAATAAACTAATTCATTGAAAGCCTCATCTTTGTTAACTAAAAATATGGTCCATGTAAATCTACTATAATCATCAACAATAACAAATACATATCGTTTGCCACTATGGCATTGGATTCTCATTGGTCCACAAAGATCCATGTGAATTAATTTAAATGGCCTTGAGCTGGTCACAATATTTTTAGGTTTAATGGATGACCAAACATGTTTTCTTTTGGACTTCATCTTTTTGAAATTTAAGGGACGATAATCCTCTTACTAGCTCTTCAGATCATAAAATATTAAGCAGTGAAAAACTAGCATGACCTAAACGTTTATGCCAAAGAAGAGGGTCATCTTTTATAACACTAAGACATGTCAGACTGGTTTTAAGAGCACTGTGGAGGTCCAAAACATAAGTGTTTCGTTTTCAGATTCCTTCCGGAACAGTGTCTCCTGTGTCATTCCTAGAAAAAAATGCACTTTTCAGAAGTAAAGTTTACAGAGTTACCTTTGTCACAAAATTGAGAGATACTTAGTAAATTATGTTTTAAATTCTCGACTGAAAATACATTGTCAATTGCATGGGAACTTGACCTTCCTATTTTTCCTTTGGCAATGATTTCGCCTTTAATATTGTCTCCAAAGGTCATAGTTCCTCCATCATAGGCTTCTAGTGAGAGAAACTTTGATCTATCGCCTGTCATGTGCTTGGAACAACCACTGTCGAGATACCATGAGTTGTTCCCCTCATTAGAACCTGCAAAACGAATGAATTGTTAGAAGGTGGAACCTAGCCATCCTTGGGTTCCATGTCGATTATGCATGAATCATATTTCTTAATTCAAATCCTATCGACATAAATTTGGTTCGCTTTGTCATGTTGTTCCCTTTTTATACATTGAAATTTCAGGTGACCGGTTTTGCCACAAAAGGAACAGACCTTACTACTAGGGAGATCAACGTAGACCTTCTTCTTTTTATTATTCTTATTATAGCTTGGGCGTTCAGTACTTTTAGTTTTGGCCTCAAGAATCCATCACTACAAAAAAATTTGTAGCTACCCACACTTATATAGCCATGTTTATATAAGTGAGGCAAATCATTTTCTAATTAGGCACACTTGTTGCATTTAGGCACGCTTATTAAGTGTGACAATTTTAGTCTCACTTATAAGCATGGCTAAAAGGTAACTTAAATTAATTTTTTGTATGTAAACAATTCTGCTATACTTTAAAAGTGTGACTAAATGTTAATTAAATGAAAAAATTTATAAAGTCAGCCATAGTTAATAAGCGTGGCTAACTTTCAAATAAAAAATATTTAATAATAAATTAGGCACTCTAAATAAGTGAGGCTAAATATTATTTTAAAAAAATACGTTTAATATATTTTACTTCAAAACTTTAAAACTTACCAACACACCAACACTATTCCTATGTTTAAAAACCAAAAACACCAAATTCAAAAGTAATGAACAGATCTCCTCACGCCAGTAGACCCAGATCTCCCAGTCCATCCAAATTTTGCTCTTTCTTCTTAGAGTTCAAGGGAATGTCATAGATTTTCTCTACAGTTTGAAAACAAATTCACAAGTCCCTCAAGGTTCCTGATTTTCTTGATACACCCGTTCAAAGGCTTCAATGGCTCCTGATATTTTTACTAATCAAAAATGGAAGCTTTTCGACATTGGAGTCGACTGGCGTCCTCCTCCTGATTTCATTACTTTTTGGGTTAAATTCGGTTTTTGCCATGGAAAGTGAGGTAATTTTTTTTTTCAATTGTTTCTTGATTTTGAAATTGAGTGCGAGGGATGAGAAAAAATAGTATAACATTGTATTAATTTTAGAAACATTGGTAGAGTGGTGATGAGAAAATATCTAAGACAAACCCTTGGAGCTTAAATTGAAGTAGATGATGAAATGTTGAATAGTAGGGTTTTGTGTTAGCCTAAATTTTTCTACTTGAATCTAGGATTTCATAGTTGTGTATATAATTGGTTTGTAATTTTTGGGTTTATGTTTGATTGATTTGCTTCCATTTACGATTTGTTAGGTGGGTTTGTGTTCAATTTTTATTAATGGGGTTTTCATAAAAAAAATGCTTTTTTTCAAGGTTGAAGAAAAAACGTCAGTTGGAAGGAAGATTGAGGTTTGTATTCGTTTTTTAAATTATGTTGTGGGAAATATCTTTATCAGATATACATCTTCTCTGAGTTTAAAGAATATGAACAATTGGCATATCTGTGTTCTCTTGAGTTCAACTGTTGTATGTATGAGCTCTTTGTTTTGAGGTTGTTTCACCGAGAGATGGTCTCTCACAAGAGTAAATATTTAGATTTTGACAGTTGATTACTTAAAATACTATCTAGGGTCATTAATCCTATAATCTGAACTCATTTGTCCAACTTGCCTGCTGACTATTTTTCTGTAGACTATAAGTGAGGAAGACATTTTAGATAGGGTTATTAGTGACACTAGCTATTTGTAAACCATCTCGTTTAAACTCATCTCAAAGGTTGACTTCCCACTACTTGTTTTTAAGCTTGAGGACATGAATTTAAAAGTTACAGTGCAAGAAATTCTTTGTTAAAGCTCTTGAACCAAAATCAACTGTTGAGGTTATAGTACTACATTGTATTATTTGCTTATTTTGGTCTATTTCAAGTAAAAGTAAAATTATGAATCATAATTGTCATGTATGTTATATAGAAGCATATAGATTGTATTATTAAAGAAAGTTTTGACACAAATGTTATTATCTATTCGAAACAATAGATGGACCAATAGGTAATAAAGTATTTATCTATATTTACATTCTCATAAACAATTGAATTACTTTTGATTCTTAGCAATTTTTTCACTAAGTTGATTTGTGGTTCAAATAATTGATTTGCTTTGAGTGAAGGTTATCAATTTCAAACTTTTAATTTATCATTGATAAAATTAATTTTGTAATACATTGAATTTATTTGATTTCATTAGGATTAATCGTTTTCCTTTAAGTTTCTTTTTTTAATTTGACCCCTTTTCTCCAATTCTCATAAAAATAGGTCTTTTATGTATTTAAGTTGAGATTTGATGAATTTTCCTATTTAATATATTTATTTCAAGGTTTCAATGATCCGGTTAACAACTCTAAGAAGTAGGTTGCTGCAGAGGAAGAGCTTGCTGCTTTGCAAGCTAAGATGAAACTGTAGAGAGGTTTGTGTTCCCTTTTCTTTCTCAAAAAAATTGGGTACAATTTTTAAGCTTTGAAACCCTCTTTAAATTAGTCAATTTTTTTATCAATTCTATGATAGGTTGATTTTTGTTAATTATGCTTGAATACACTGAGTATAAATCTATAACATGTTGATTTATTTGTTGTGCACAATGTTTTTATCTTCTTTTAATGTTGGATTCTGATGGAAATGAGACTCCTATGTGGTACTCAAAAAAAATTACTATTTTTATTGTTGTTTGTTGAAGTATGTTGTAGTTTAAGCTTGGTTAGATGCTTATATGTATGCTGTTATATGTATGTTGTTGTTTGATGATGTGAGCTGCTTCAAATGACTACTGCTGGTGGTTCTTTGATGATACTTGAGCTCATTGTTTTTGCTCCTACATCTTGTGCAAATCTTGGTGCTTGTGTTTTGATGCTTATGGTATGTTGGTTTCACAAGTCCCACTGCTCTGTTGTGTTTTCCTTGTTGTTTTTTGTGCAATACCAAAGCAACAACTATGCTGCAATTGATGATTCAAGTTCTTGTGCACTCCCCATTGTTATGGTCATGTTCTACACTGGAATGAGTGCTTAGCAAGGTTGGAAGATGCTACTGATATGCATTAGTGTTTGTTGTCTTGTTACTGAGATTCAGGTTTGCTATTCCTCTTGTTTTTGATGCTGAGTAGGTTCTGCTACTGAGTTCGTGCTCTTTCTGATGTTGAGGATACTATTGGTGTATCCCTGCTGGCTGTTTATTTGTTCATGTTGTCCAGATAGTAGTGCTAGTGTCCTGCTTTTGCCCGAGGTTGCTGCTCCTAGTGGATACATGCCTTTTTCGTGGTTGCTGATCCTAGGTTACCTTCAGGTGCCTTCCGATGAGGCTATTGCATTTGTGTTGGTCTTGCTGACTGTGTTGTTGCGGCATAGTGCACATAGTAGGTGCTTCTATTGTTGTTGCACCGTGTCTTTTTTGCTGCTCCTACTGCTGATTATGCTTTCTGTTGGTCTAATCTTGGAGCAGTGAGGTTTAAGCTGCACTTGAGGCTGCTTTTAGTTTATTCTGAGTTGCTGGCTGGTTTCCTGTTGCGAAGGTATGACGATGCAAATCAGAGGCAGTTGCTTGTTCATTATGAGTTGCTGGTTCTATTGTGCTGATGGTTAAGTGATATTTGTTGTGATCTGCTGACTGCTCATGTTGCCTGCTAGGATCTGCTGGCTGTTCATACAACACAGGGTGCTCATGTTGTTAGCTGTTTTGACATGTTGCTGTATGTTGGTGCCTGTTGAAGCCACACTCTTCTTTTAGTGTGTTGGCTCTGTTTTTTGATGTTTTGTTATGGTGTAGCAATGATATACTATGTATAGCTCTTGACTGATGCAAATAAGAAAAGTCGAGTTTTCCTTGTCTTGATGTATTATATTTTTTCTGGTGAATGAAAAAGAATTTTTATTTGCCAAATAATAATAATAATAATAATAATAATAATAATAATAATAATAATAATAATAATAATAATAATAATAATAATAATAATAATAATTTGGGAACTTCGTTGATTTTCCCTTTTCTTCTTGAATTTAATTCAAGTTTCAATTTCTCATTTTCGATTTTGGTGGATTCTAAGTCCAACTTTATCTTTTTGAATTTGGTACTAATATTATGAATAGATTCATCATTTATATTCTTATTTAAGCCTAGCAATTTATATTAATTCAATTCGATATTAAGAATAATTTTTTCCTCTTTTAATTTCTCTAATGCTTCCTTTGATATCATGTTATCATCTAGTAATTTAAAGAACCTATTTTATACGTCGGACCTAAAAACATTTAGGTAGGAAACATGGTCGTTACTTGTTTTAAGCTCTTTCTCTATTTGGAGACTAATGGCGGTTTTTTCATCTAATTTTTCTTGTGTCTCCAAAAACAATTTAATTAATTCATTTTTATTCCAACTAAATAGGTGGTTTGAAAATGAGTTAGCAGACAATACCTCTTTTCTTTTAGACTTTTCATCAAGTGGCCATGAGACATAGATTAGTTGTTTCTTTTTTGACAGGAGCTTCTATTTCGGCTTTGCTTTAAGATTTTGCCCATGCAGCAATCATGGCTTTACGAAAGTCCGTCTTATTGAAATTTCCTTTCATCGGTTGTCTTCCCGTCTCCCTTGCCTTCCCTTTGCCCTTCTCGTTCTTCCATTAAGGGCACTCCTTGTTGAATTGATCAGTACTTCCACACTTATGGCATTCGTAGTTGATTTTTGTATTTGCAGATCCTCTTTCTATGTTGTTTCTTTGATTGGCGTATTTGATGTTCCTGAAGAACTTTTTGAATTTTCGAACCAACATGGCAGCCTCCTCATCATCACATTCTGTCTTTTCTTAATCATTAGCTGCCAGAGCCAAGCCTTTGTTTCAGGAACTGTCAGTTGTTCCCAGATGCAATTCGTAGGTCATAAGTGAACTAGACAGCTCTTCCAAGTTGAATTTAGTGAAATCCTTGGATTTCTGTATCGCTGTGACTTTAGCTCTCCAGCGTTCATCTTGAGGTAGACTCCTTAGAATTTTCCTGACTTGTTCATCTGCGGGAATTAGCCTTCCAAGAGAGACAAGTTCATTATTTATGTTTGTGAACTTAGTGAACATCTCATGGATACTTTCTCTTGGTTTCATAACAAACCTTTCATACTTTGACATCAACAAGTCAATCTTGGAACGCTTTACTTCACATGTTCCTTCGTGAGTTAGTTTTAACAGATCCTAAATCTGCTTAGCTGTTTTGCAACCCATAATGCGATTATGCTCATTTGGTCTAAGACCACAGTGAAGTAATTTGATGGCAAGAGCATTCATCTCTATTTTCTGAAAATCTTCTTTCTCATATTCAGTGATCAGTTTGAGAACAGTTTTGTTATTGGCATTGGTAGTTGTTACCTCAAAATCTCCAATTTCGATAACTCTCCAAACCTGATAATTTTCGGCCTTGATGAAGATCTCCATCCTATTCTTCCAGTGTGTGTAGAATTTACCATCGAACATGGGCGGTCTTTGAGTAGAGTAACCTTCTTCCATTCGTTCATTCATTTTCAACATCTCTAAAGCACTAAGATACGGCTCTCAAGGTTTCCCGATTAAATGAGGATTAGGGCTCTCATACCAATTGTAGAAATATGTAGAGATGTATGAATGCGACAAAAGGGGGTGAATTGTTGTTTTCCAAGTTTAACAACTTTTGCCCTGTTTTTCCAACTTTTCTTTCTCTTCTCTTCTACTTTCTCTCTAGCTTCGCTCGAAGCCTTTCTCACTTCTCTCTAGACTTCTCTTAAGTTTAGTTACAATTTCTCTCAAAAACCTTACAAAATAATTTCTCAAAACAAGAATAAATTCTCTAAGATGGATTATGAATTAAGAAATTGCAAAAGAAAAATATTCTAAATTAATTGGCAAAAGTAAGAATAAGATATTTTTCTTAAGTGGTGATCACTTGAATTTTTCTTTATGGGCACTCTCACAGACAACTGGTTTTGCACAAGACTTTATGTATATGTGGGAATAACCGGTTATTTTAATAAAAACCCTAACCACCCACTTTTCCCAAAAACAAAACGTGGGTGTTAAAAGAATTAAATCCCACCAGTTTTATCTCCTAAAATTAGTAAATAATTAATCTTAATTAAATGTTTTTAACATTTCCGAACACACGACTATTTGTTTATTTTTAGAAGATATCTTATTTTGCCAGTTAACCAAACATGCAATACTCTTATTTCCTAAACCATTTATATCAACTAAAAAGAATAATAAATTCCTATGTGATTTTTAGCTGACACATTCTTCCAGACTTGAATTGTTGGGAACACTGCATTGTCTCTTTTAGAAACTTTCATCATATCAACAATCTTGGAACAGTAGACATGGAATTAACCTTAGTCTTGCTAAGTGATCCTCTGTGCTGACTCTTTTGACCTTGACTTTGACACGTACAATATCCATTAACCAAGTCCTTTAGGTACCATCGACAACTTTAACAAAATCGGATATACAACCTACACAACAATCTCTAAAGCATGTTTGTTTATATAAAAGTGAAGTCATCATCAAAACTTAAGAGGGCCAACAATAAATAATATAATTATCGATAAAACTTAAATGTTTAATAATGATATGTTTGGCAACTTGGAATTCATTTCCAAATATTAAATTGGCCCGAATACTATGTTTGGCAAATCTTGAAATTGGAATTGTGGAATTGAATCAATTCTGCATAGATATTTAATAGTAATGTAAAATTGATAAAGTATTAAAATTTGCAAAATTCAAGTTTTTAGGTTTCATTTACAATGCTTGAATTTGAATACCAAATTTGAATTCCCCATTTTCAAATGAAGTCTATGTTGTCAAACACTACCTAAAATTATTTGATCTTGTAGTATTTCCACCACCATTAGCGTATGAATATTCAATATAAAAGTAAAATTAACTAATCCAAGTATTAAAATTGGCATAAAAACTTTTCATGTTGTAGTGAAATGTGTTCAAATCTTTTTTTTCGGTAATGAAACGAGGAAGTGCAAAAGAAACTTTAAAATACCTAAAGTTAGGTGTAATCGGGGAGATTATTAGTATATTGAAAGTGTTAATGATCCTTCCGCTGATGAGACCTCAAATCATGCAATACAACATTAGCCTTGCCCGGGGGTGCTTTCCCGGAAAACCCCTCCGATTCTCAAGTCAGATCGGAAAATCGAAAGTAATGAATATATGATAATTAATTAATGCAAGATTAACGGATTATAGGATAAGTTCAAACAATCAAAGGATATTTGATTAAGTACTAATTTGTAAGTCTGAGGGTGGTGTATTTTTATGAAGTAACGGTAGGAAGATGAAAACCTAGTTCCGTGCAAATGATGAAACATCTATTTATAATACTAAGGAGGGAGTTAATTCTGGGAGAGTGGAGGTTATCTTAGATAATAGTTGGAGGTTATAGTCGGTTAATAATGGGTAGTTTTTGGGAGAGTGGAGGTTATCTTATGATAGAGGAGGGAATTTTATGTAGCGAGGTTATCAGTCTTTATGCGGAAAATAAATAACCTTGTGATGCGAACCAATTAAATGTTCAAAAGAAACCATGCGATAAGGTCCAAATAAAATAAACTTTGAATTCTTGCCTCAATGTGTCCATGCTTGGTTGAAGCCCTATGAATAATAAATACTTGTCTTTTGGGCCACTTTTGATGATTCGGCCTTGGAGCCTAATACGATGATTCGGCATTTGATCCTGATATGATGATTTGGCATTTGAGCCTGATATGATAATTCGACATTTGAGCCTAAGATGATGATATGGCCCAACAGTCAATCACCTGAAACTTAGATAAGAAATCATACTAGATGCTTCTTTCGACAACATTGATGAATATTCTGATCGAATATAAGTCCGCATTTAATCAATATGGATCGAGTATAGGTTCGCAGTGATGAATATAGATCGGACATAGGTCCGCATTTATGAATATGGATCGGACATAGGTCCGCATTGATGAATATGATCGGACATAGGTCCTCAAAGCTGAATATGGATCGGACATAGGTTTGCATTGCTGAATATAGATCGGAGATAGGTTCGCATTGGTGAGTATGGATCAGACATAGGTCCACATTGCCCTGCCGTCAATCACCCGAGACTTAGAGAAGGAATTAAACTAGGTGAATCCTTCGAAAACATTGATGAATATTGATCGGACATAGGTTCGCTTGATTAATAAGTGATGAGTTATCAAGCTACGTGATACTCGCTATTAATACTTTGACAAATAACGCCCAAAATCACTCGTTTCGGGGCTAAATAAGAGTCCTAGTTAATCAAACTGGGTGACACTCGCAAGGATCCCACTTTCAAAGAAGGTGAAAGTTTGATAATTAAGATGAATACTAAGAAAATATTGCCCAAAATCAATCATTTTGGAACTTAAATAATAATATGACTTTCAAACTAAGTGAAAGCTAGATGATTCCATAATATGACTAGGGATGACAATGCGTCGGACTCGGCTCGGATTATACATACTCCGACTTTGCTCCGGATAATAGTCGCAGTTTTATTTTCAGTCCACCTTCACTCGGAGTCGGATTATGCATACTCCAAGTTTGCCACAACTCGGACTCTCGAATCTCCAACGGAGTCGGAGGATCATCAAACAGTATAGTTGATTTGTACTAGTGATGTTAAAGTATACAAAATTAATAAAATATTTATTTCAAATACTACCTCCGTTAAATGTTATGTGCAACCGCGGTACACTTTGCGGTTGCCAATGCATTTTTTTGTAGGGCTTAATTAGAGGAAGTAGGTATAGGTAATTAAGGGAAAGAAGGAGAGAGAAAATGATGGAAGTAGGGATATGTAAGTAAGAGAAAGAAGGAGAGAGGAAATAGGGATAGGTAATTAAGGAAAAAGAAGGAGAGATAAAATGATGGGATGGGTAATTAAAGGAGAGAGAAAATGATTGGATAGGTAATTAGATTGGTTATTTTTTACTAAAAAAGGAAAGAAAAAAGTAAGTTGCAAATAACCTTGAGCGAACAAAAATGGCAAAAGTTGCAGATAACATTTAACGGAGGTAGTACAATTTATCACAAAAAGTATGTACTTTGAATTCAAGTGTAACAAGAGAAATAGTCCTACTATTAAAATTTAACAAAATTTTCTCGTATTTTGATTTGACGTATTTTTTTTCTCTTGATCAGATTTGTCGTATTCTGATTGATTAATCTAAATAAAAATACCAAGTAGTTTTTGAAAATCGAAAAATTACAAATAGTATGAGAGAGAGCTTGAATTAGTCACGTCTAGTGTTTTAAAGGAAACAAAATGTTGGTGTAGAAGTCAAATTCAAAGTCGGATTCCCTTCGGGGTTGGAGTCGGGTCGGAGTATTGGATTTTTATTAAGGTCCAACTCCGGTTTGTCTCTAACTCGGACTCGAACCGTAAAGTCGGAGTCGGAGTCGGATGACTTTTTCCTTGGACTCGAATTGGATTATATTTCTCGGATCGAGTCGGACTAGGGTCGGATTCGGATTGAATTGCCATCCCTAAATATGACAAATAAATTCCACGTTTCGGGACTTCAATAATAATTATGACCTTCATATTAGGTGAAAGCTCAGATGACTTCATAATATGAATAATAACATCCACGTTTTGGAACTTGGATGATAACATTATTACGATGTATATAATTACAATACAAATTACAACTCGGGAATTTGTATAAACCCCTTTGTTTGATGACAAAAAGAAACTTACAAGATGATTACAATGCAACAAATAAATTGAAGATAATTGTGTAACGATGAACGTTACCCGGAAACTTGATACAAATCGAAGGCGTGTGCTCACTATCCTTTTGTGATATTTCCCCCACAAAGGTACTTGGGTTGATGTTTGGAAATTCACAACGAGATACAATCGATTACAACACAACCTTAGTACTTAGGTTGTATTATGAAATAACAATGTGTTTGAGAAATTATAAGTTGTGGAAATGCACAAACAAAAGTTAATTACTCTTTTGTATGCAAATAACAAATGAGAAAGACTTAGAAAATCAGAAGAAGAATAAGTGAAGGTGTCTCTCATTCTTCACCCAAGGCACCTATTTATGCTCAAAGAGTATATGAGGAGCCTTTGATCATAATCACCCAATTGAATGTGATTCAATGCCATCATTATCATCCAATTCAATATTAGGAGTTAATTAGCATTATTCTCCATCATAATCTCAGAGATTATGAGCATTAAGGAGGAATCCAAGACAATTACTACAAAGAAAACGGGAAGAAAAAGCCAACGGTACAATCCAGCCCCAAACGCCGAGTCGGCGATGGGTCCTCCAAAGGGACCGCCGACTCGACTTTATGTTCTGACCAAAATCCCATTTTCCAGAGAGCAAAAGCCGACTCGGCTAAGGCTCTTCCTGGGGTGCCGCCGAGTCGACTGTCAGCCAAACAAGGCGCCCCTTACTCTTTTCCTTGTCTTATCTTATAATGCCTTAATTGGACCACGTAAATTAATACGTATATCGTCCCACTATTTAGAATAGCTTTAATTGATATAATACGGACTTATAAACTGTCCCACTACCTTAGTAGTACTTGGTGATTAAATATTCAGGATTATTATGTTATTAAACACTAAATGTTCAACAATCCTCCCCCATTTTGGGTGTAATAAGTCTCTCATTTACCAAAACTCATAATACATTTCATGCATCAACGCTAATATCCCTACGGATTGAATTAACGCCTAGTACAACACACTTAACAAGTGATCGAGCCATAATTGATTTCCACAAGGAATTGAATCAAATGACCCTTCCGACCACTTGAAGACGTAGTACACACAAAACAAATAACACAAAGTTATTACCTTGACACATTATAAGGCCGTGTCCGTATCTTATTCATAAGTTTATCATAGTCATTATGCCAATCTTGACTACTTGAAGCGGCCACACTTCAAACTTATATAGGTAGGTTCTCATTACGTATAAGACATATCCCCGTGACGTGGATATAACACCAAGAGCTCTTCAACTCTTGATCTTGAGAACTTTCAAGACGACTACCTTATTCCATCACGGTACAAAGCAACGATGGGTCATGAACGAGTTGCTTTAACAAAAACCAAGAGGACTTTACCGCATTGAATTCAGACACGATGTTACTCATGCGTGAATTGGGCTTTCCTAAATGATTTTACTGACATAAACCGATCTCAACTGAGGCTTTCTCAATTGAGTCTCTATTCATGGCTTTCGTAAACGAATCCGCCACATTGAACTTAGTGTTCACATAGTCAAAAGTTATGACTCCGTTAATGATAAGTCCTTGCACAAGGCTATGCCTTAGAGCAATATGACGAGACTTACCATTATATACTTGACTATAAGCTCTACCTAAAGCCGTCATGCAATCCGCATGAATCGCCACCGGTGAAATTGGCTTAGGTAACAAAGGTATCTCAAACATGAGATTCCTCAACCACTCTGCTTCACTAGCTGCTGAAGCAAGAGCGATAAACTCAGCTGACATCGTAGAGTCGGCTATACATGTTTGTTTCTTAGAAGACCAAGAGATGGCATCTTAAACAAACACCCATCCACTAGTAGAAGAGTTATCCTCTTCATTAGTGATCCAACTAGCGTCAGAATAACCTTCTAGAATAGGAGGTTCTCCGCTATACATAATACCAAAATCCTAGGTACGCAACAAGTATCTTAATACTCTTCTTATCGCCATCCAATGATGGGGACCTGGGTTACTAGTAAATCTACTAAGTTTACCCACCGCAAATGCTATGTCAGGCCTTGTACTAGTCATAGCATACATCAAAGATCCTATGACCTTTGAATACTCCAATTGTGAAATTGGTTGACCGGTATGTTTTGCAAATTTCATACCCGGTTCCATGGGAGTAAAGACCGGCGCTTTATCAAGCATATTAAACCGCTTAAGTATCTTCTCAACATAGTGAGCCTGACTTAACTTAATACGGTTCCCTTGCCTTATGATCTTAATGCCTAAGATCACATCAGCCTCCCCCATATCCTTCATCTGAAAGGATCTAGACAAAAAGTCTTTTGTCTCTTGAACTTGTGCTTTACAAGTTCCAAAGATAAGCATGTCATCAACGTATAGGCAAATGATAACGTCATTCCCATGGCTATCAAACTTGCTATACACACACTTATCGTCTTGATTCAACTTGAATCCAAAGGACAAAATAGTTTCATCAAATTTTTGATGCCACTGTTTAGGTGCTTGTTTAAGTCCATATAAAGACTTGACAAGTTTACACACCTTTTGTTCTTGTCCTTTCAAACAAACCCTTCGGGTTGTTTCATATAAACTTCCTCATCTAATTCCCCATATAGGAATGCGGTTTTAACATCCATTTGATGTATTTCTAGATGATAGACCGTAGCTAACGCTACCAATAACCGAATCGTGGTTATTCTTGCAACCGGTGCATATGTATCGAAATGATCGATACCGTGCTTTTGTCTAAAGCCTTGAGCCACTAAACGGGCTTTGAATTTATCAATAGTACCGTCGATTTTCATATTCTTTCTGAAAATCCACTTGCAACCGATTGGTTTACAAGTCGGAGGAAGATCCACTAACACCCAAGTGTTATTTCCCATGATGGATTGCATCTCATCATCGATAGCTTCTTTCCAAAAGGCGCTATCATGTGATGCCATAGCATCGCTATAAGTCAATGGGTCACCTTCCACATTATATAAATATGGAACGCTAGAAGATACTTCACTTCTATCACCTGCAACCAAGTATACTTGGAAATCCGGTCCAAAGCTCTTCGCTTTCCGTTGTCTCTTACTCCGTTTAGGAATAGGATCAATTAAATCAAGTTCATCTATTTGTTGACTTTCATCAACATCTAGAAGTGAACTTTGTTGACTATCATCAACACTTTCATTGAGACAACTTTGTAGATTTCTTTGTCTACTCAATGATGAAAATCTATTTTCATCAAAAATGGCATCTCTTGACTCTATAATCGAATGAATCGATATATAGTCATTTTGTTCTATAACATAGAACCTATAGGTTTTGCTATGAATAGCATAGCCTATAAAGATGCACTCAAGCCCACGTTCACCGAGCTTCTTTTTCTTGTTGTCGGGCACTCTTACAATGGCCCTACAACCCCAAACCTTAAGATAACTTAAGTTTGGTTTCCTTTTGTACCAAAGTTCATAAGGAGTTTCCTTATTCGTTCTCATTGGAACTCGGTTAAGAATGTGACAAGCCGTCAACATTGCTTCACCCCAAAATCCATCACTCAAACCTGAGTAGGATAACATGGTATTAACCATCTCTTGTAGAGTACGGTTTTTCCTCTCCGCCACACCATTAGATTGTGGTGCATAACCGGCGGTAGTTTCATGAATAATACCCATTGAACTGAAATAAAGCGAATCATAATATTCACCTCCTTTATCGGTTCTTAACCTTTTAAGTTTACTTCCAATTTGTATTTCTACTTCATTTTTATAAACTTTAAAGTGTTCAAGAGCCTCATCTTTTGTATGTAAAAGGTATACATAACAAAACTTTGAGAAATCTTCAATAAAAGTTATGACATACTTTTTATTTCCCAAAGACGGTGTACTATGAAAATCACAAAGATCACTATGGATTTATTCCAAAATTTCGTTTTTCTTTCAACACTTTTAAAAGGTGTTCTAGTGATCTTATTTAGCATGCACGTTTTGCAATTCTTTGACATTTTATTGCACATAGGTATGAGTTCATGTTTAGACATAAAAGAAACTTTATCAAAGTTAACATGTCCTAGTCTAACATGCCACAAATAATGCAAATCATCATTGTTATTATCAACCAAAACATTACATATAGAATTTTTATTTAAATCTAAAGACAATTTAAATAAACTATTACAAAGATAAGCCCTACCAATAAACAAATTATTCTTAGAGATAATACACCTATCGACTTCAAACACTAGTTTGTAGCCTAATCGATTCAATATAGGACCTGAGACTAAATTTCTACCTATTTCGGGTGTGTAATACACATCTCTTAAAATTAAAAGATTCCCCAAAGTAAACAACAATTCAACTTGTCCTTTGCCTTGGACCTTGATAGGTGCATTGTTTCTTATGTAGAGATGCTCCCCATCAACTACCTTGTTAAAGGTTTTGAACCATTGTGTAGAATTACAAACATGTCTCGATGCCCCCGAATCGATCCACCAAGCCAAAGTATCATCCTGCAAACCACTAATATTAGTATTCATAGTAGAAAAACTCATATTAGAATTTTCAACAAAAGTTGCAAGATTACCTTGAGTGGATGGCCCCTTGCTTGTAGAAGCTTGACCATTCCCCTTGGATTTCTTTTGCTTGTTCTTCAAAACGAAGCAATTTTTCCTTCGGTGCCCGGGTTTTCCACACTCCCAACATACCTTTTCGGTATTGGGATTAGTAGCTTTCCCCTTAGAAGAGTCATTCCTCTTCCTTTTATCTCCGGGACGGGATTGTGGTTTCCCTTCCCCAAACATGTTAATCGTTGGTACATTAGGATTATCATCCTTCCGGTTCTCATGAACCCGAATGCTAGACTCGACAATTATGTGTTGTCCAAGATCGGAGAGTGTAATCTCCTCCCTTTTATGCTTAAGAGCATGTCTAACATCCCTCCAAGAAGGAGGCAATTTGTCTATTATGCTAGAGACTAAGAAAACTTCATCAATTTCAATTTTATGTAATTTAAGGTTAGCATGCATTCTTTGCAACTCATGAAATTGATCAATAATG
Source organism: Amaranthus palmeri (assembly GCA_019776075.1). Classification (NCBI taxonomy): domain Eukaryota; kingdom Viridiplantae; phylum Streptophyta; class Magnoliopsida; order Caryophyllales; family Amaranthaceae; genus Amaranthus; species Amaranthus palmeri. The sequence continues at coordinate 79,755 of JAAKBH010000475.1, forward strand.
GGGCGATCTTCTACCATTTTGTATGAATTGAAATTACTTACTAGGAATTTCTTGGAGCTAGCATCCTCCGCCATGTACTTATTCTCCAATGCATCCCATAATTCCTTAGCGGACTCATGGTATTGGTAGATGTCAAAGAGTGCGTCTTGCATACCATTGAGTATATGCCCCCGGCAAATGAAGTCATCATTTTCCCACTTAGACCTCTTTCGATTTTGTTCAAGTATTTCCGTTTCCAGTATCACCGTTTCCGGATCATCCGATTTAGCAACGTCCGGTTTGGGTGAGCTTATGACATAAGCCACATTGAGAGTAGTGAGCATGAACATCATTTTCTTTTGCCAACGTCTAAAGTCGACGCCGACAAACTTTTCTAACTTAGCAAAGTTAGAGGTAAAGTCCTTCATTGATGCCATCGGTGAAGTTATCACAAAAGATTATCACGATGTATATAATTACAATACAAATTACAACTCGGGAATTTGTATAAACCCCTTTGTTTGATGACAAAAAGAAACTTACAAGATGATTACAATGCAACAAATAAATTGAAGATAATTGTGTAACGATAAACGTTACCCGGAAACTTGATACAAATCGAAGGCGTGTGCTCACTATCCTTTTGTGATATTTCCCCCACAAAGGTACTTGGGTTGATGTTTGGAAATTCACAACGAGATACAATCGATTACAACACAACCTTAGTACTTAGGTTGTATTATGAAATAACAATGTGTTTGAGAAATTATAAGTTGTGGAAATGCACTAACAAAAGTTAATTACTCTTTTGTATGCAAATAACAAATGAGAAAGACTTAGAAAATCAGAAGAAGAGTAAGTGAAGGTGTCTCTCATTCTTCACCCAAGGCACCTATTTATACTCAAAGAGTATATGAGGAGCCTTTGATCATAATCACCCAATTGAATGTGATTCAATGCCATCATTATCATCCAATTCAATATTAGGAGTTAATTAGCATTATTCTCCATCATAATCTCAGAGATTATGAGCATTAAGGAGGAATCCAAGACAATTACTACAAAGAAAACGGGAAGAAAAAGCCAACGGTACAATCCAGCCCCAAACGCCGAGTAGGCGATGGGTCCTCCAAAGGGACCGCCGACTCGGCTTTATGTTCTGACCAAAATCCCATTTTCCAGAGAGCAAAAGCCGACTCGGCTAAGGCTCTTCCTGGGGTGCCGCCGAGTCGGTTGTCAGCCAAACAAGGCGCCCCTTACTCTTTTCCTTGTCTTATCTTATAATGCCTTAATTGGACCACGTAAATTAATACGTATATCGTCCCACTATTTAGAATAGCTTTAATTGATATAATACGGACTTATAAACTGTCCCACTACCTTAGTAGTACTTGGTGATTAAATATTCAGGATTATTATGTTATTATACACTAAATGTTCAACAAACATGACTTTCAAACTAAGTGAAAGCTAGATGATTCCATAATATGACAAATAAAATCCATGTTTTGGGACTTCAATAATTATTATGACTATCAATTAGGTGAAAGCTCAGATGACTTCATAATATGAATAATAACGTCCACGTTTTGGGAATTGGATGATAATGACAGGGTCGTCTCTAACATTTTGAAGGCCCTAGGCGAAATAGTACAATGGGCCCTCGAAGAATAATACTCCCTACTATGCAGCTCAAATGTCCCATTTGACTTTTGACGATTTTTAAGGTGAGTCAAAATGGGACCCATTGAGTAAGAGAGAGTGTGATATTATGGGTTTTTGATGAAAAGATTAGTGAATTAATGATTCCCTAACAAAATTGGAAGAACAAGATAAATTGATACAAATAAAGTACAAGCTAACTTGCAGAACAATTCTTATTGTCAATTTTGCTTAATTAAGCACAAAAAAGAAAACCCATCAATCCAAATCAACTAATTTTCCAATGTACTCCAACAAAAAAACCTAGAAACATGAATCTTGATACAAATAAAAATACTAAAAGCAATGCAGTTAATTAACAAACCCATCAAAAATATGAATCTTGCAGAACATTAATCGAACACAAAAACAAAGAAGGAGACCCATTTTACAATATCAAACCAAGTTCACAAAATCAAACAAGAAATCAAAGAAGGAGACCAAGTTCACAAAATCAAACCCAGATCAAAAATTACCCAATTTTAACATTCTCAGAAAAAAGAGTAAGAAATCAAACCAGAAGGAGACATGATTATAGTTCAGATTGAGACATGAAGGCAATGGTGGCGACTATGGAGGCGGCGGAGGTGGTTATAATGGTGGAGGAAAATCTGGAGGTGATGGATATGGAGGTGGTGGCGGAGGATCGAGAACCCATTTTCAGGGGTGAAGTAGTGGGATTTAGGATTTAGGGATTTAGGGTTTTGAGGGAGATGAAGATGAGAGGGATGAACAATGAAGATGAGGGGTGGGAGTGTGGGACACGTTTAAATTGGAGGGAAATGGGAATGGGTAAAGTAAATAAGGGTGCAATTAGGTTAGATTAATTAAATGTTTGGGAAAAAATTAGATAATCTTAATAAGGTTAAAAAGTAAATAGGTAAAGTAAATAAGGGTATAAGGGTAAAAAAATCAATGCCAAAAAAGAAAATGGGACATTTCGGGTGACTTGACCCAAAAAGAAAATGGGACATTTGAGTTGAATAGGAAGGAGTACTAAATACAAAAAAAATTCATTTATTGTAATATAAAATTTTTGACAAGTACATCTCAAATTTCAGTAGATGTAACAAACAAAAATTTAAAAGATCATAAAAAATGAGTTCAAAGGGCTTTTAACAATAGTAGAAGAAATAAAGAGAAATTCATTCATTATAGAACAAAATGCTTCAAACAATGTACTTCTATCATGTATGTTTTCAATTACATAACATAAAAGGTTGAACACACAACCAAAACAAAAAGCTCACAAAAAATTGAAAAGAAAAAGTTAGACACTAAATCTAAATCTCTCTGGAACAAAATTATGTCATTCCTTTGCTTTGATTTCATCTTATTCACTAAACCCAAGCCACCAATAAACAAACAAAATTATTAAACTAAAATGAGTCAATTGCAATTCAATACCAAATGAGATAATAAAATTATTAGACTGATTTTGTGACTCACTAAATTGAGAAATGAGGAAGTGATTCACGGATGACAATTTGCAACAATAAAACCAAATGTAATGATAAACGCTTAATATACAAGTATATTGACTCGATAACACTTACTCCCATGCCACCATTGATGAATGATGAAGAGTTGAAAAATGATCAGATTTAATCATAAAACGAAAGGATAAAACCAGTTGAAGATTGAGGAATTGAGAGAAAAAATTGAAATAGAAAAAAGTACATTCGGATGCCCATATGCCGCCATTGATGAATGATGAGGAATTGAAGACTGATCAGGGCTTTCTAGATTCTAGGTATTAGGTATTCAAGAAAAGTACCCCAATTCTATGTTTTCTTTTTCATTTTGGGCTCCGTTCCATGTGAGATTGGGCCCTATGTTTAATATTTGATTTTTTTAGATACTAGCTAAAAGGCCCCTTACTACCCAATTTTCTAATCTTAAAAACGGGGCCTTAAGCGGTAGCCCTTTGCGCCTACCCTCAGGGTCAGCCCTGTAACATGACTTTCAAACCGGGTGCAAGCTCGGAGAACTTTATACATTCGTCGTTGAAAACCACATATAAGTAAGACCCAATATAATAAGAATAATAATGGTGAAGTATTTCCCACGTAGAAATGATACAATATTCTTACAATGTGTGTCGATATCATACTTGATCACTTACCTATGAATACAACTAAAGAATCACCCGATATGCGTTGATAAATATAAGCAAAAATAACCATATGATCATCATCATCATCAGATTAATACAACATGTTTTTCACTCTGCAATACTGGTCAAAGATTTGCATCCTTTATGTAGCATTTCATTAGAAGGCGACGGTGATGATTTTTCTCCATGTATAGAGTCACCTCAGATTGTTTTTTCACAGATGGATGGTTAAAACCATTATCAGATCATACCCGGATCCAGCCAATACAGTCTTCACTGTAGGTGTTTTCCAAGGATCCGATGTAGAGAGTTTAAACCACTGTCAAATCGTGCCCGCATCAAACCAATACATTGAATTGGGCAATATTTGGACTAGTTTTTTATACCTAAATCACTTAGTTGAAGCTAGTTTGAAAACATTCTACGGGTCATCTAATCCTTTAGATAGTGCATCAAACCAAACTTCAACAATGGGACTGAAAATTTTTTTCAGTTGAAGTAAGTTGGAAACATTCTACAAATCTAATAACTCTTTAGAAGGTGCATGAAACCTAATTCAACATTGAATGTTTCATGGACAAAATAGAGTATGATCGAGCCATGACGAATATATGCATTACTTGATAAGTTAAAATATATGGATAATCATCGTCATTGATCTTCTTGTTTTCCGGTAAGGCGAGCCCCCAATGATGATGAATATAATATCTTACCATCAACCCACCAATCACAAATGAAGAAATCAACAAAATAGCTAAAATGAAGCAGACGTAATTAAATTGACCAAATCAATCTCAGCCATATTGCTAAGCAAAACCCAACCATAATTCATGCTTCTTTATCCATTCAGACATAAATGGACTCAAAGTATCATCAATAAGTTTCCACAATCTTATAATTGATCCAATAAAGAAGCTTTTACCAGTCACAATCACAAATAATTGGTTTATAGCAAAGATTTAAAAATAATGAGTCAAAATGTGAGAGCGATCATAGAATAATCAATCAAGAAATTGGTTGTCATCATCGATTGAATTTGAATCTTCCATTGATTAAAGAGGATAATGAGAAATTAATTAGAGTTAGGGGTTCTATACCTCTATTCCATGAATAGATTTGAGAAACAGGTTAATTTTCACCATAATATTATTTCCCTTCAATTGATACATATTAAACAATAAGTTTTTCAAGAGATGGATAAAAGAGAGTATCTATACAGACGATTTAGATAATGAGAAATTTATTTACAAACCGCTTTCCATGTTTTCCCCACTTTGCATTCCTTCAAAACTAAGGGGCTTCAAGAGAGTAATTGGCAAAATTTATTTCTTACAAGCATCTTCAATAATTTACAAGTTGAATATATATTGATTAAATTTGGAAGGTTAATGCAAAAATTATTCTTCATTGCCCAACTTGAGAGCTTTTAGTGTAGGTAGTTGAAGAAGAAAATCTGTAGACTACTGACCATCTCTTCGAATAGGTTTTTTTTTTTAGTGTAGGTAGTTGAAGAAGAAAATGCTTTTGATTTCTAAACCCCAAGCAACATTCCCATGTAATACTTCTTCCCACAAGCTACTATATAAAGCTGTTAGAATTTAATTAGACGATCTAACAATAGTAACAGGGAAATACCATTTATTTATCACCAAACCTATCAACAAAGTCAAAATCTTGATTTAGTAGCAGCAAGAATATATCATGACTTGTGACTATGATTTGTGATATGAATTATAAATATTGAATTGTGTTGTGTTTTTGTTAGGGTAGACTCAATAATACTTATAAAAATATGAATCATCAATAAGAGAATGAAGATTATCATTATGAAATTGAAAATATGTGATAGCATCAGCATAATTTAGTTGAATCATTGAATGAATTATACAATCAGTGACTACCATGAAATTAAAATGTCAAGACAGAGATTTCAAGATTATATCATTTGGTAGAACCATTAAAAAGGCTATTATACTTAATATTTAAGAACGTCACCTTTATATTCTAGACGTTTGTGATCTTATGTATCCCCACATATGGCGCAAACTGTTTCGGTAATGAAGCAAGAAAGTGCAAAATACACTTAAAAATACCTGGAGATAGGGGTAATCGGGGACGATTATTAATATGCTAAAAGTGCTAATAATCCTTTCGTTGATGAGACCTCAAATCCTGCGATACGATGTTAGCATTGCCCGGGGTAGTTTCCTAGAAAATCCCTCCGAAGCTCAAGTCAGATTGGGAAACCGAAAGTAATGAATATCAGGCCCGGCCCTTAGGCAGGGCGAGCTGGGCCCATGCCCAGGGCCCACTCAAAAAGATTAGAAGTGCAAAAAATGTTGTACCCAAATTTCGAACCCTGGCCATGTCGCAAGAGTACTAAGTACTCAACTACTATACTACTCTACTATATTATATCTAAAAAGCTAAAATGTTTTAATGATACTTTCCTTTGTCGGCTACTGTACATGAACATCACTACATATATTGATTTTATTTTTGTATCATGAATTTTAATGCAAATAACTTTTAACTAAAATTTCATTTCATATGTTTCAATGTGAATCAATAATGCTTTTAAAGGTTTGATTGAAATCATTTATAACATGAATTTTAAATATATAGTATTTTCGTTGGTTTCTATCATGACCGGTATTTATAGATTTGATGTTCAAAGATAATCATGCTAAAATTGATTTTAAATTTATAAAATAACATGTCTATATCATATGGTTCATAATAGATTTTAAAATATATTAGTCAGTCGTTGACTCGTTTGATTATAAAAACTAAAGTATAAAAAAAGAGGAAGTATATAGTCAGGGGCCCAAAATTTATTTTTCGCCCTGGGCCTTTAAAAACTATGGACCGGCCCTGATGAATATATGAAAATTAATGAATGCAAGATTAACGGATTATAGGATGAGTGCAGATCAATCGAAAGATATTTGATTAAGTATAAATTGTAAGTCTAAGGACGGTGTATTTTTATGAAGTAACGGTAGGATGATGAAAACTTAGTTCCGTGCAAATTAGGGATGGCAATGGCTGGACTTGGCTCGGATTATAAATACTCTAACTTTGCTCCGGATAATAATGGGACTTTTGTTTTCAGTCCACCTCCACTCGGAGTCGGATTATGCATACTCCAAGTTTGCCCCGACTTAGACTCTCAGAACTCCAACAGAGTCGGATGCAGAGTCGGATTATTATCAAACAGTATCGTTGTGAATTGTAGTAATAATTTTAAAGCATATAAAATTACAAAATATATTTTTCAAATACAATTTAACAAAAAAATGTGTACTTTAATTTGAATTCAATTTTAACAAGAGAAATAATCCTACTACTAAAATTTAACAAAATTTTCTCGTATTTTAATTTGGCGTATTTAATTTCTCTTGATTTGATTTGTCATATCTTGATTCATTAATCTAAATAAAAATACCATGTAATTTTTCAAAATCAAAAATTACAATTAGTATGAGATAGAGCTTGAATTAGTCACATTTAGAGTTTTAAAGGAAACAAAATATTAGTGAAAAAGTCAAAATCAAAGTCAGATGTCAGGGTTGAAGTCGGTTGGAGCCTCAGATTTTTAATAAGATCCAACTCCAGTCCGACTCTAACTCGGACTCGGATCCTAAAGTCGGAGTCGAAATCGAATGAGTTTTTTCTCGGACTCGAATCGCATTATTTTCCTCGGATCGAATCGAACTAGGGTCGGATTCGGACTAAATTGACATCCCTATTGCAAATGATGTATGTAACATCTATTTATAATACGAAAAAGGGTGTTATTTAAGGGGAGTGGAGGTTATCTTTGATGATAGTGGGAGGTTATAGTCAGTTAGTAATAGGTAGTTATTTTGGAAAGTTATTGGACCAAGGTGGGTGGTTTATGGTTTGACTAAATAAAATACGTGTTTATTATTGACCCCGTAACACTTCTAATACTTTAAAATATATTATGATGATATGACTCTTAAATCATTGTTTATTAGCAATATTATGATGCTCGGTAATATAAAAAATAAAAAATAAAAAATATTATAAACAATAGAATAGATAAAATAAATAATAAAAATATCATTAAGAAAAATATTTGACTTTTTAAGTGTTATTATCGTCATTAACGTATAAATATCCCATCTGAAATTAAAATTAAACAAAATAATCTAAATAATATAGGTGGGAGGGAAAAATAAAAATAAAAATCTTTATTGCAGTAACATTTGTCCTAATCTTACATTGCTTTAGTAGATTATATGATGTATATATAGATAAATAATTAATGAATTAATAAAATAAAAAATAAAAATTACATGATTTAATTCGTAAAATTGAGAAAAAGTTTTTATTGTTGTGATGGCTTGTATCAAAATCTTACATTGTACAAATTTCATACCTAGAATGATGTACAAATATTATCCTAATTTAACTCTTTAAAAAATTGCTAAACATCAAGAGTATTTTGAGTAGAAGTATCGAATGAAATAAAATTGAAACTAAAAAGTTGAGTCGATTTTAGTTATAATCCGTTAAATAATGTATGTATATTTTTAAGTTATTAGAATTTGCATATTTGCATCAAGGATACGAATTTCTCAAGTACAGAGAAAACAGTGTGATTTTCATGAATTTTCTTTATTTGTCAAAACTTTTATGTTGTAAAAAGTTTTTATTTATAAATACATTTGAATATAGATCTAATCAACTATTTTATGTAAGCGAGAATTCTAACGTTATTGATACGTAACTGACTTAACAGCATAAATACAACTTTATAAAATAATTATTCAGTTACATAATTTATAATTTAATATTTTAACAACTTCAATAAAAAAACTATCACATAAAAAGAAAAAAAAATGCCAATATAATAATAAAAGGTCAAAACATTATTTGGTTTATAACAATTTAATAAAATTATTGATGTTTCTTAATTTTTTTTTCGATATTACACATACATATTGTGTTCATTCTTTTGTACAATTGTTTTTTCATAAAATTAAATTTAATAAACCAATTTTTGTATATTTATATAGCATATCATACACTTTTTTGAGTTGTGAATAAATATTAATTTTATTGTATATGACATGTTTTAAGTTTTTGGTTTTCATTCGCATGTATTCTACAGGTAAAAATCGTAATAGTTGAATCCCTTTTATTTCATATGATAAGGTTATAGTTTGTGTTGACATTTAGTGTCTAATGATCTTAAGTTAATAATCACTAAGTACTACTAAAGTAATGGGACAATATGTATAAATTACATGGTACAAAAGGAGTTCAAAGTATAGGACAAAACAAAATATGGAAAACCGAGTCAACAAGGAAAACTGACTCGGCTGTTCATGGGTGGGAATCTAAAGCCAACTCGACTTTAAGTTTTGGAAAATCCCATTTGTCCAGCAAGAAAAGCAGACTCGGCTTTCCTGGGTTTGGTGCAAAAGTCGAATCGGCTTTTTCCTCCGTTATGACCGTGGGTCTTTTTCCCGTTTTCTTTAAGTAATTGATTTGGATTCCTACACTTATGGCTCTTGATTTATGGAGTTATAAGGGAGTATTAAAAAGAATAATACTCATAAATGTCATGAATTTTTGATATTGAATTGAATGATGATCAATATCATCATTAAGGCTGATTATTATGGCATGACCCTTAAGCTATACTTTTTGTAGTATAAATAGAGTCTTTGGTGATGAGTTGAATATATCATTCCTACTCAATCTCTCATTTGCTTTTGCTTTGTCAAGAGAGTAATTAACATTTATTTAAAGATTTCATTCCTTATAATTCTCAAACACATTGTTGGTGTAAGTGGTATACTTTAACTTCTAAGATTATATTGTGTTGTTTGTATCTCGTTGTGAATTTCCCATCATTAACCCAAGTACCTTTGTTGGGGAAATATCACAAAAGAAAAGTGATCACACGCCTACAACAAATATCAAGCTTCCGGGTAACAATTATCGTTACAAACTAATCTTTAAATCTACTTTAGCATTGTTATTGTAATTTCATTTTGTCATCAACAAAGGGTTAAATACAAATTCCCTTTTGTAATTTGTATTTTGCATTATATATTCGTAATAAGCTTTTGTGATAACGTCTTCGGGATGGCAACTTTTAATGTAACATCTGAGAAATTTTATCAAGAATTGAAAATAAATAAAATAATAAAATAATTTATATAATTCAATAATGACACGTGGAGTATGATTATTTACATGGTTGATGGGTAATAATAATAATAATAATAATAATAATAATAATAATAATAATAACAATAATAATAATAATAATAATAATAATAATAATAATAATAATAATAAAAACTAATAATAGTAATAATATTAATAATAATAATAATAATAATAATAATAATATTCTGTTTCGAAAAATAATAATAATATTCAAAAATAATAATAATAATAATAATA
>JAAKBH010000475.1:95000-261021 GCA_019776075.1 Amaranthus palmeri
ATGTTCTATGCATGCTAAATCTCATAGTGGTGCTCTTTACTTTGTTTTATTGATGATTATTCTGGAAAAGTGTGGGTTAGTGTTGAAACCAAGGACCAGGTTCTTTCTTCTTTCAAGGAGTTTCAGACTAGAGTTGAGCGAGAAACACGTAGAAAGCTCATGGTTGTGAGAGCTGATAATGGTGGTGAGTACAGAGGCCCATTTGAAAGCTACTGCAAGAGTCAAGGCATCAAGCTTGAGAAAATAGTTCCAAAGGCACCTCAATTATTGAACGGAGTTGCAGAGAGGATGAACAGAACAATTGAAGAAAGAATCCGATGTATGCTCTCTCATGCAAAGTTGTCCAAGTCTTTCTAGGCAAAGGCATTCACTAGTGGAAAAAAAGCTATTGGCTGCTACTTATTGGCTGCGGTTTTTAGGCACACGCAGCCCATATGAGTAAAAAAAATGTGGTAAAAAAAATAACAAGGGCTGCGGTTTTGTCTATTGCCCGCAGCCCCAATTTGTAGCAAAAAAAAATTAGGTAAAGGGTTGCGGTTTTTTAACTGTCCGCAGCCCCAAACACTCTTTAATATAAACAATTAAACCCAAAAAAAAAATAATATGAAAGGGCTGCGGTTTTTTAAGGGGTCCGCAGCCCCTAATGCCGGCCTAATTTAATTCGCTCCTTCATTTAAATGGCAAGCACACACCTAAAACCCTAATTTCCCTCACATAACCCTAGCACTCCTTAATTCATACCCTAAGTAAAAAACGGCGCTCTACTCCTTCTCAATTCATACTCCTTCTTCATACTCCTTCTCTACTCCTTCATACTCTAAATTAAAACGGCGCTCTACTCCTCAATTCATACTCCTTCTCTTCTTCGTGTTATTCCTCTTTCAGATCATCATCTTCTCACGCCAAATCATCATATTTAGAGACTATACTAGGCTACTCAATTTCTCAAGTGAAAGAGGTTAGATTTGTAATGTTTAAAATGTCTTGCTTGGGATCTAGAGCATACAACCTCATTGTAAAATCTTGAAGTTCTGGGAGAAGTCTCTCTACTGTCCATGCTGCGATGGAATTTCCGGACCAATATGGATAAGACAATGGCTTTAGATTAATTTTTTAGAAGTTTTTTTCGTTTTTTTATTTCGTTTTTTTTTTTGTTTTTTTGTAAGTTTGGTTTGATAATGTTCTTGTTCTTTGATAATGTTGTTGTTCTTTGTTAATGTTTCGTTTGATAATGTTCTTGTTCATGTTCTGTAAGTTTCGGTTTTTTTTATTTGTAAGATTTATATAGTTGATGTTCTGGTTTTTGTTTTGTAAGTTTCGTTTTTTTTTTATTTGTAAGATCTATATAGTTGATGTTCTTGTTTTTTGATAATGTTCGATCTGGTTTTTTTTTTATGTTTGTTGTTCATCGTTTGATCTATTTTCATCTGTAAGATTTGTTGTTCATTTGTAAGATCAGTTGTTCATCGTTTGTTGTGTAAGATCTGGGTTCTTTGATGTTTGATTTATTTTTTTTAAAAAACGATGGTGTTTGGAATGGAATTAAATGAAAAGCAAAAAAAAAAATTTTTTTATTTTGAAAAAAGACTAAAGGGCTGCGGTTTTTTGACCTGTCCGCAGCCCTTTAGTCTTTTTTGGGCTGCGTATTTTGACCGCAGCCCTTATCTAATATTACTTGCTGCTACAATAATGGCTGGGGTCAAAAACCGCAGCCCATAAGGGCTAAAAAACCGCAGCCCTTAAGGTTTTTTCCACTAGTGATTGGTTATAGTTGTGTATATGTGTTCTGAGTTTATTGCTTTAGCATCTGCTAGCAAGGAAGTAGAATGGATAAGTGATCTCATGTATGAGATTCCTCTGTTGGTTAAGTCGATCTCACCGGTAGCTATCCATAGTGATAGTGATTCGGCTTTGAACAGAGCATATAGTCAAACATACAATGGTAAGTCAAGACATATAGCACTAAGGTATAGTCTTGTGCATGATCTTATCAGTTTATCTATCACTTCTGTTGACTATGTTAATACTAAACTCAATATGGCATATCAGTTTACTAAGCCATTGAGTAGAAATTCCTTTGATCTTATGATTCAAGCAATTGGTTTATGCCCATCTTCAACACCATGAGCGAAACCCAGTTCAACGCTAGAAGAAACATCTAGTCTTGAATTTAATGTGGATTGATTGCTCATCAGATGTATGTACTTGATTAACCTTTCACCTTCAAATCCTCTTGATGGTGATGTTCCTCAGAAAGTTTGGACCGGTAAAGATATCTCCTACAAGCACTTGAGGGTATTTGGATGTCGTGCTTTTGTTCATATTCCTAGAGATGAGATATCCAAGTTAGATAATAAGACAAAGCAGTGTATATTTTTTGGGTACTCTGAAGATGCTCTTGGGTACAAGTTATGGGATCCAGTAAACAGAAAAGTTCTCAAAAGCAGAGATGTTGTGTTCTTTGAATATCAGACTATTGAAGATATAGTGATAACGGGCTTCTAACGTGTCGTTTAACGCTAGAAGCCTTGGTCAATCAAACACATTTATAATCACCCAAAATAAAACTACAACGAGTGTAGCGGTAAGTCGGGGGTCGAACAACATAGAACAAGGGATGCTAGACTAAAGAGTTGGTGTGGGAAAGGTATATGGTGTGTAGGTAGGAAGGTGGGTGAACTAAACTAATGACAAGAACAAACAAAGAAAGAAAGCGGGCTTAGGTTAGGTCCACCCTAGGTAGGTCTATTGGAAATAGAGATAGGCTAGGTCGAGGGAGATCGAACGAAGGTCAATTAAGACACTCTAGATAGCATGGGGAAGTTGATGACTTATAGTCAATGCAAACGACCCATAATCGCCCTATGTCTCACAAGGGAGTGGCAGGACAAGATATGCATCGAATATCAATCAATCAAACCAACATCAATCTCAACCATCTTCTCAAACATTAAACACAAGACCAAAACCCTAAGGTTTCTCTAACCCAAAACCCTAAAAGACTACTCTAGCATATTAAAAGCAAAAGCAAGAAGAAAGGAAAGCATTAAAAATATTCTAGAAAGCATAAATGAAACGAAGAACATGAAAGCATAAAAGAAAGCATGAAGGGATTGAAAGACAAGAAGGCATTAAACTCTACACTAGGAAAGCATTAAATGAAAGCATAAAGAAAGCAATAAATGACATTAAAGCAATAAAGGAATGTAAACTTACATAAAGAGATGGCATGAAAGTAAAGGAAAGCAATAAAGAAGAAGATAGAACAAAACTAAGGCATAAACTAAAGAGAAAAGCAATAAATGTTGATGAACAAGAGTGGGAGGGTTACTCCCTCTCAAGTCATGAGGTTTAAGTTTAGAAAAGTGCCTTTATATAGGCTACAAAAGATGGGGGTCAAAACCCTAAAATATCCTACGTGTTTTAAGTTGCGAAGAAAAAGAGCTGCGGTAAAAACAAGGCCCATTCGCCCGAATTCCTAGCCCATTCGCCCGAATGGAGCCTCATTCGCCCGAATGAGGTCCATTCCGGGTTTCCAGAGAGTTTCGAGATCAATTTATGGGTTTTCATATAGCATTCGCCCGAATGCAATACCCATTCGCCCGAGTGGCAGGGATTCGACCGAATGGTCCAGCTGGTTCGCCCGAATGCAGGTCTGGAAGCTTGTCTTTGATGAATCAAGGTCCATTCGCCCGAATTGGGCTAACCTTCGGTCGAATGCAGGGTTCTCTTGGCCTATTTGCTCCTTTTCTCTTCCAAACAAGCATCGAATGAATTCCGGATTTCGCGAGGTCTTCGGATATGACTAGAAATGCTCGGGAATGCCTCGAAACGCGTGTCTCATCTTCGATTCAAGCGTCGAAATCTCGTACGCAACGAAAACACCTCAAAATCTCCCGAAAACACCTAAAAACACCTTAAAGCACCATGGAGACAAGATCAAGGTAAATCATGCGTAAAGTATGCAAAAAGCCAATATAAAACGCGAGATACGACACTAAAATGAGGAGATAAATGTGCTCTAAATCGAGCACATCATATAGAAAAGCCAAAGCAACAAACATCCTCTCATACTCCAATCACTTTTGATCCAGTCTTACCACAAATTTATGACTCCTAGAGTTAAAGGGGGAGATAATCAGCATGATGATGACAATGTTGGTGATGATGGTCATGATGATCAACCTGACGTTGGGCCACCAGTTGTTGAACCGCAACCACAGCCTGATGATGGGAGAAGATCTACGAGAGGATGACATCCTTCTATGAGGTATCCTACTATAGAATTTGTGTTACTAACTGACGAGGGAGAGCCGAAAGATTTTCAGGAGGCAATGTCGCATGAGAAAAGTAAGGAGTGGTACAATGCCATGCAAGATAAGATGAATTCCTTACATGAGAATCACACTTATGATCTGGTGTAATATCCCGTATTTTTTATCGAGTTTTTAATACCCCGTATTTTTAACGAGTTTTTAATAATTATCTATATAAATAAATCATCAATATAAGTCAATTAGATTAATTAAGTAGACAAGTATCACATAGTGTTTCTTTTACCCTTAAACAATATATATAATAATAAAATAAAAAGAAACAGATACATAATTAATACTAAATAAAAGGAATAATAAAATAAAATAAAAGGAGTAATTACATAATTAATATAAATAAAATAAAAAATAATAATAATAATTAGGAGGGAAAGGGAAGGGGTGGCCAATTATGTGAGGGAGCCAAAGGGGTTTGTAACTCCTCTCTTAATAGTGTATTATGGCACAATTAAGAGAAAAATCTCTCTAAAGCTTCTTAAAACCTTTTCATCACTTTTTTTTTCCTCGCATTCTAACTTTCATTTGAGTAAGAAAGATAAGATCATTTCTTTTTCTCTCTTTTTCTCTCTTGATATCTGTTCTTCACAAAAAAGAAAAAAACTTGTGTGTTCATCCAATCTCTCAATCAAGGATAAGTGAAATTCAAGTGTTAATATTAGATTTTTACTTTTAAGATAAATTATATTTTATATTTTGCTTATGATTATATCCTATAACTTTTTAGGAGGATTGAGTATTTTATATAAGTTTTTTTTAGTTATATAATCCTTTAATAAAATTGATTTGTTAAAAGGATTAAATTAAAATTTTATTATATAAGATTTTTCCTTGATCTAAATTTTTTAACAAAATTTAAATTTGTTACAAGAATAAAGTCTATTTTAATATTTAAATGAATTTATTTTATGATCTAAATTTTTCTAGCAAGATTTCATTTGCTAGAAGAAATTTAAAATGTATGGATTAAGTAATGTAATTATCCTTGAGTTTATAAATCCTTCAAGATTGTGTTTGGGAATAAGTATTTCATTTGGAATTGTAGATTTCAATTATGAATTCATTAAAGAAGAATTTGAGAATCACAAGCTTAGGGAAGGGATTCTCAAATACTTATCTTTAACCATTTTTTAAAAATTGGTGGATTTGACTCAAATCCAAATTTGAAAATCTTTTACTTGTCAAACACTAAATTTGAGTCAAATCCACAATTTCAAATGAAATCAACATTCTCAAACATAGCATAACAAAATTTTATTTGTTTAAAGGATTATGATTATTTATGTGTTTTGATTTATGATTCTCTACAAAACTTTAATTCGTTAAGAGAATCAAACATTTAATTCAATTATCATAATTTATGAATTTTAGAGTGTTTTGAAAGATTTTGGGGATGAGAATGTTTTAGTTTGATGACTTTATGCTTTGATGATGATGGATTTTTGTGTATTATTATGTGTGTGGAAAAATATATTAAGTGGTTGTGTGATAGGAAAGATAAATTGTGTTGTTTGTGGATTCGGTTTTATAAGATTTTCTTGACCATAAATTGTTAAAAAAGGATCTTATAATTTGGATGATAAAATATGTGAAATAATAATTCATTAACGAGTATTTTCCGGACAGCAGTTGCTGTCTCGGGGGTGGCGCCTTTTTTTTCGAAGGTTGGGTGCGTTTCGTTGTTGTTTTATTTAACCGGTGTGTTAAAATTTATTAAAACGCTTAAAATAATTAAAAATAGAAAATGGATGTTAGAAATTATGAAATTTGGTACCCAAGATAATTGGTGCGTTCCGGAAGCAGTGGTGAAGTCGGATTTTTCATTTGAATTTTCTAAACTGTCTAAATCGGCTGTTTAAGTTTCTGGTCAAGTACAAAATTTTGAACTATTAGAAATTTGATGAAATCAATTAAAATTATCAAGTCTTAGTGATATCTTAGTGGTATGGAATGGGTTAAATATGTAAACACGTTCTAATACGTGATCGTTTTGTGTGTGTGCTATTTTAGGACCTCGGTTCATAAAAGGGTGAAATTTCTGTCGTGCTTGAATATATACCATTGTTTGCAGTACTTAAAGGTACACGCTTAGACCATACTGTTAATGCGATTTTGCTAGTAGTGTTGTTTCATTCTTGATTGTGGTATTGTAAATCACATAAGGATCAGACACCCCAAATAATTTGAAAGAAGTTTAACTTGGAAATTGAGGATTTATTTGTTGGTTTTCCAAAGGGGTTAACATCTTTGGATTGGATTATATAAATATTGTTCCCATGGCAGTTTTGGATCATTACGGTCACCATGGGGGTATGCATACTTTAACCTCTGACGACCCGAATAGGACGGGCAACGTCTTAGGTCGGTGGTTGCCTTGGGATTAGCTTTCCCAAGTGTATTCCTCAAAAAAGGAATTGGATTTCTAATGACTTGGACGACCTGAACAGGACGGGCAACGTTACAAGTGGGGTATATTTGGAAATGAACGTATTAGAGCCTATGTATGCTAGGATGAACACATTGCTTGTATTCCACTTGTTGATTATTTGTATGCTGTCTCTGATGTGTATTGGATTTGTTCTTTGGAACTTGCTATTTGTTGTCATTCGACGACTAGCCGGTTGATTGCAGGTGGGGACTGGAGTGAGGATTCAATCTAGGGCCTATATCACCAAGACTGAATTTCTATATAATAAAAATTATGAGTAGAAAATAATTTACATCTGTGTAACAAAACTTAGCTTGGTTTATTTGTCATTTCGTTATTTTGCTTAACGCGTCTTGGAGGCCAATGGGCTCTAGAGTTGTATGTTGGAACTATATATTATAGACTTGTTACTATCGTATGTTTTATTTCTGCTTAGTTATATTCCTTTATTGATGGAACGTTGACGATCTTGGAAAGGAAGTTTCCTCTAAGTGTCCAATTTGTGAACCGGAGTCATATTTTCATATGTTTATCCGGGTCACTTAAGCCGGACCGTTACACGAGCATTCAAGAATAAGTGGGTGTTTAAGTTAAAGCCCGGAGAAGGTGGTCAACCATCTAGGTTCAAGTCTAGGATTGTGGTGCGAGGCTATGAACAGAAGAAGGGGATTGATTTTGATGAGATTTTCTATCCAGTGGTGAATATGTCTTCAATTAGAGTTGTACTTAGTTTGGCTGCCAGCATGAATTTTGAAATTGAGCAACCTAATGTGAAGATTGTTTTCCTCCATGGTGACCTAAAGGAGGAAATTTACATGGAGCAACCTGAAGGCTTTGAGGTCAAGGGAAAGGAGAAACTTGTGTGTCGCTTAAAGAAGAGTTTGTATGGTCTTAAGCAAGCGCCTCGGCAATGGTATAAGAAACTTGAGTCATTCATGATTGATAATGACTTCCACAAGACATATGCTGATCATTACGTGTTTGTGAAGAATTTTGTTAACGGTGATTTTCTTATGCTCTTGTTATATGTTGATGATATGTTGATTGATGGTCGTGATTCCAACAATATTGCTAACTTGAAGGCTAGTTTGAGCAAGTCCTCTGCTATGAAGGACCTTGGCCCTACAAAACAAATTTTAGGCATACGTATTTTTCGTGATAGGAAATATAAGAAATTGTGGATATCATAAGAGAAATACATTGAAAAGGTGCTATAAACGTTTAATATGGACAATGCTAAGTCTATGTGTTTCCCACTGCCAATGCATATGAAATTGAGTTCCGAACAATGTCCTACAATAGATGAAGAAAAGAAGAAGATGAAAAATGTGTCTTATTCATCCGTCGTAGGTAGTTTAATGTATACTATGGTATGTACTGGGCCTGATATAGCTCATGTTGTTGGGGTTATTAGCAAGTTTATGTCTAATCTTGGAAAGGAGCATTGAGCAGCAATTAAGTGAGAGTTAGTTTATGTTTTGGTCCTGGCGAACCTGTATTAGATGGTTACACAGATGCTGATATGTTAGGTGATATTGATTCTAGTAAGTCTACTTCTGGTTACATGATGACGTTTGCATGGGAGCTGTTTTTTGGCAATCTAAATTGCAAAAATGTGTTGTTCTATCGACTACGTAGTCCAAGTATGTGGCAGCTGTTGAAGGTGGTAAAGAGTTAGTGTGGATGAGGGACTTTATTGAAGAGTTGGGTTTGGAACAAGACAATTATTTGTTACATTGTGATTGTTAGAGTGTCATTCACCTAGCCAAGAATGCTACCTATCATGGTCGAGCAAAACATATACGAAGGAGGTATCATTGGATTCAAGATTAGATAGAAGAAAAAACTTTTGAGCTTGTGCCGTTTGAAAGCGGGGCTTGTCATACCCCCCAAGTTGGAGTGAGGGAGAAATTTGTTGGGTTATTCCCTCCCACTTGGAGAAAGGCCCATGTAATCTATTACATATAAAAAGTTTGCAAAGCAATAATACTATTCATCATCCCCTTGATGATTAGTGTTTTTGCTATATAGATCCCTGTCAGCCTTGAAATGTCAATTATCATGTTTAATTGCCACTTCATCTTGTAATTGCTGATTCCTCCCCCATTCTACACTACCTCCCTTCACACCCAAAACTCCTGGTTAATACCCAAGAGAAAACGATATTCTTCTACCTCCATCAGCTTTCATCTTCTCTCCTCATTAAATTTTTGGCTCCTCAATGAACCTCCCTATATTTTCTAGGTGGCTCTCCTACAGCTCAAGAAAGGCGCTTCTTGAATGATGAGAGAGATTCAAACACGAGATTTAGATTCGATTGCAGCTTTGTTTGAGGTCAACTTTTCTTCTTCACTTTCATTTTGTCTTTTTGCTTGTGTTAAGTTTTTCAAGTACTGGTTTTGTAGTACTCTTTTTGTGGCAATTGAACCTCCAGCACTTTCATTTTGTTAATTTTTCATTTTGCTTTTTCAAAAATCGTAAAATTCCTTCGATGGAGGGGATTAACTCTCTTTATTGATCTTGTTTGTTGGTTTTATGCGTGTTTAAAAATATTTTTAAGTTTTTATATAAAACTATGCTGGAATAATGGAAATTATGCTTCTAAAGAAGAGGCCATGCCTCTCACTTACTGATGTCCTCTCTCAAATTTAACCTAAATTCATGGGTTCTTACTTGAATTGAGGTATTTCTTTTTTTTTTTTGTTACTTGCTAAAAAGTAAACAAAATAATTTAATTGGAAGCATGTGAGAGAATGCTAACGAGTTTGAATACAAATTGAAACATAATCAATAAGTTTTCATTAATATAAGCTCTATCAACTATTTGGGTAATAAACTGAGTTTTCTTGGTGCTCACAAATCATATAGCTATCTCTATGCTTGGTCTTCTTCATTTTCAAGTTTGAAATGAGCCTGAAACTGATATTGAGAGCTTATGTAAGGCCCTGGAAAAATGATACGTCTTTTAAAGATTCTATTACCTTTAAGTATCTGTGATATTGACGGAATGACTTTGGTGCTTGCCTTTATCTCTGCAGATTTTGAAGGATGATGAAAAACTTTCATAGTATGATTATGAAATAGCACATATTCCAGAAAAGATAATTTGTGAAGTATACTATTTCTCAAAGTATAAAGTGCAAAATTTAATGCTTGAAGTCATCTTATGATGGTTAATAGTTGTGTTGTGAAAAAGCTATATGGCTAATACATGTAACGACTCACTGTTTTGCTTTGTCTGTTTCTTATGATTACATTATATGTGTTCACAAGATTTGTGTATTGTTGTGCAAATATGGTCAAAAAATGTCAAAAAGGCTTGGAGCTCTTAATTAATTTTAGTATATTATACTCTATCACACCTTTTATATAAAAGTATTAAATTAGAAGTGTTGTTCGGTTGTACAAATACCCAAGTCTCTATTTTGCTTAGGGTCTCTTTCCCTCAAGTCTGAATTACTAGCATTTTTTGACATTACTTAGTATTTATATATAGAAGTATGTTATTGATCTGATTGGTATGTTTTCTTGCTGGTAGGAGTACTTATAACTATAAAAAGTCATAAATTCATTTTATTTTTCTAGCATGCTAAATCCTCAACATATTTGTTTTGCAATCAATACGCAAATCATCGCTCATAATTTGCATATTGGGCATTGTGTTTTTGCTCATAAACTCATTCCTTTAAATCTATCTAATATAAATATATGACTTCAGGTTAATAGAACATGATCACTTTCTAATGGTTACATTTTAGCCGTTTAAATTTTGTATAGTTGGGTTTTTATTTGGTATAATTAGAACTGTTCAAAAGTGACCCGACCCGAAAATCCGAACCGAAACCGAAAGTAAATCGACCCGAAAATATCTTTCGTTTTCAGGTTTATCGAACCGACAATTCCCGAACCGATGTTGTACCCGAACCGATTGACAACCGAAAATGGGAAAGCTGAACCCGAACTGTAACCGAGTTTTGTAACCGACACATAACCGTTAACCGAGATTACCCGAACCTAAAAATGACCGACCCGAGTCATATCCGACCCGAATCATGCTCGAAACCGAACTCGATCCGGCTAAAACTAGGGATGGTCACGGGTCCAGGACCCTGTTGGACCCGCCCCAGACCCGCCCCTTTTTTAAGGGTCTGGGTCTAATTTTTTGAGACCCATCGGATCCGGGTCGGATCTGGATCTAAAGAACATTTGGCGGGTCCGGGTCCGGGTCCAATATCTGGACCCTGGACCCGCCCCTTGGACCCTTATAAATATTAAATTGTCCATTTTTATTTGTCTTCTACGTATTAATTATGCCCTCAACACTTATTTTATTTTCATATAATCATAATATATATAAATAATATATATGCTATTTGCTAAGTGTTAACCCAATTACCCTTATTTCATGGACTCGAACTAGTGTTTATAATAAAATTTAAGCGTATATTGGTGACGTTATGTGAGTTTAGATGTTAAATTAGTATTAAATATTTGTAAAATACGATAATAACTCTCTTACAAATATACGAAAAATACAATAACTTACAAATGTTTCAAATTTGACAAATCAAAGAAACTTATTTTAGACCCACTAAAGACCCATTAAGGACCCTAGACCCATCAGATTCGGAGGGTCCGGGTCTGGGTCTGAAAATTTTGGACCCTTAGGGTCCGGATCCGGGTCTGGATCTCAAAAAATTAAAAGGGTCCGGGTCCGGGTCTAGTTGGACCCGTTCCAGACCCGCCCCATGACCATCCCTAGCTAAAACCGACTTAACCCGAATGAATTTTAGATCGAATTGCTTAAAATCTGAACCAATTTTTAAGATAGAAGTATGATATACTTATATTCAATCATTTTATTAATTAATCTAATAAATACATGATTTCATATATTTAGAGCTAATAATCAATGGTCAATATTTATTAAACTACTTTTAATCGTACTAGAGGAAAATTTATAGAACTTTATATTTTTAATTTTCGGTCAAACATGTAAAAGTAACAAAGTAATAATGATCACTAATTGATTTGCATTTTAACTATTTTGTTTTTGATCGATAGTAATTAGTAATACGTAGCCGAATTCAGTTTTCTAAAAAAACCGAACCCGATCAGTACCCGACAAAACCGAACCAATTATTAACCGATGACAACCCGACACCGATTAACACTCGACCCGAACTTCAACCGGCACCAAACCGATGCTAACGCGATAGCTCGAATAACCGATCTTTAACCGAACCGTGACTAACCGACCCGACCCGAGTGTGACCCGTCATAACAAACAGCCGAAACATAACCGATCTGAAATACAATCGAACCGAATGACACCCGTCCGAAACCGACCCGATCACCCGAATGAACACCTCTAGGTATAATTAGGTTCTTATTTTTTAATGCATGTTAGTTTCTCTTATTTTTTTAATGACTAACCTGCTTGGTAAAACTTTTAATGTATGGTTTTCGAACCGAGGAATTTGTTAGGTATTTGTTGATTGAATTTTCTTTGTTGGATTTTTGGTTGCTTGTTTAATTTTTCCATTTCATAAGATTAGGTTATTGTTTTAATTGCTTGATCTTTGAGTTCCTTCATTCAAAAAATTGACCCCTTTGACTTGGATTTTTAGGGCTTCTATATAAATGTTGGTCATTGACTTTCATTTTTCTTCTTTTTTTATTTTTTATTTTTTTTCTCTTTTTGGAATCGAAGTTTGAATTAAGATATTCGTTTTGTGATGAATCAGAAGAATTTAGAGATTTAAATGCAGATAATTCGGTTTTCTTCTTCTTAATTTTTACTTATAATCTAATTTTGGTATTCATTTCAGATTCTGATTGCGAAATTAATGAGCGAAGAAAGCAAATATCAGGTGATTACAACAAAAATTAGTCGAAGATTCTTGCTAATAGCTTCATGCTAAGATTGGATTGTTATTACTTATTCCACTTTCTGTTCAATTTCTCCGCTAGAACTCTACTTTTTATTACAATTTTGCTTTGTTTCTTTATCGTAGGTGTTCAGATTGAAAGGAAATTGATTTTTTTTGTGCTTAATTTTACCCTAATTGTTATTTTACCACTTTTGAGTGATGTTTTCGGGTTGTTTATTGATGTTTGTATTGCCTCTAGTATTGTCTAGAGAGGATCTTGGTTGTACCCATTAATTTTATTGGTGGTTAATGAAAGAGTGTGGTACCACTTATGGTCCCGTGGTTTTTTCCCGCATTGGGTTTCCACTTAAATATCGTTTGTGCTTTACTTGCCGCATTTTTACTTTATTGTGCTTGATTTTGGGATTATTATTGTTTGCTTGATTGGATTGGTTATTTTTGCTTATTTAACAACACAAATGGAGAAAACGCGTGTGTTATATGTTATATCGCCACTTTTCTCAACACATTTGATATTTGCATCAAAGAAAAATAGTGAATAATTTTTCAAGAAAGTGAGTAGAGGGAATGAATTATCAGAATGAAATTAAAAGTGCGTAACAAATATGGATGAGACTAAAATAAGTGGTGGCTTATCGTCAAAAAATAAATATAATGCAAATTACTTGAGACGTATCAAAATGGAAAATAATTCAAATTCAATGGGACGAATGGAGTAATAAAAGTACACATGACATTGGAAGATGTCATTTACGGACAAACCATCCATTAATTGTAACAATTTTAAGAATGTAAATCTTTAATATATTTGCTAGATATTTCGATATTGATGATAATTTATTTAGATTATATTTAGAATGTAAATCTTAAATTTCTAATAATTTCTTTAATTGACTAATTGATCATAGCTTGGGCCGTTATATATGTGTATAATATTTGATTATTTTCTTTTATATGTATTTTATCTTTTAAATAGTGGCTCTTCGGAAAATGAAAAAGGTAGTTGTTATTGTTTTTATTGTCTTTGATTATTTGCTATAATAATATAATATAATGATATAATTGAAATTTCTACTAAATTCATTTAGGCGTGATCCTTTTAACCATAGCTTGACACGTGACATTGAAGATTTTTTTTTTTTTTTTGGTTTCTCTTTTAGTATACTAGTACTAGTATAGAGAACCATGCAATGCACAGAAATACGTTAATATTTTAATGAAATTTCAGATTAATAAAAATATTATATGAAGGTGGGTAATAAAGTATTTGCATACGTATGTTGTAATTGAAAAAAAATTAAACATAAAGAAACTCAAAATAGGGTGTACATTAATAAAGAGTTTACAAGTTTTGAAACACCTCTTTATATACAACTACATTCTCAATACGATGACATATTTCACCATCTTTGTTGCATATGAGAATTCTTACTCCTTTCTTGCTAGTCACTCTAAAAATGGCAATGTAAAATTATCCAAGACTAAAAACAGGCTTAGGTAGGAACAAACCAACATGATACTATTTGTCCTTGACTTTTATTAATAGTCATTGATTTTCCATGTTCTCCTAATACTCTGAATTTCTTGAATGTATTTTAAACAGCATGTTATTTTAGAAAATATTATTCACCAACACTTAAGTTTGAGAAAAGAAAAATGGTATTAAGAAATAATTGAAATTGACAAATTGTCTATTTATACTGTAATTCCCGCAACTAAAGTGAAACCAAATTTTTATTTTTATAATGGAATAATTATGTTAAATAAATACTTATTGTTTCACACATATTCCAAATGAATGATTTTTTGCATCAATTTATTTCTTTCTATAATTGTCATCTGGTTCAATATCCTTCAAAGATTCCTAAAATTTAAAAATGCAATCTTTGTAGCCTAACAATGTATTTTGACTGATTTTAATGAATAATCAATCTCCCAAATTGTTGTAACTTGTAACTTTTATACACAGTATAATTTTAATGATAAATCAATCTCCTAATAAATTGCATTGCTAGATATTTTCATATTTATACACAGTTAAAAACAGTTGGCTGATTGCCTTCTCACGTACATATTCCAACTAACTGATTTTTTTCATTAATTTATTTGTTTTTATAATTGTCATTTGGTCCAATATATTTCACTTTTTTTTTCTAAAATTTAAACTTGTGATCATGGTTACTTAAGAATGTATTTTGACTGATATAAATGATCATTCAATTTTATAAATTGTTGTATATTAATTGTAAATATGGTGAGCATACAAATGGTAATCACTGATTTTAATGTATTTTGACTGATTTATATGATTAATTGTTTTCCTAAATTGTTGTTTATTAATTGTAAATATGACAAGTGTATAAATGCTAATCACTATTAATACCAGCCAATAGAAAAAAGACAAATGATATTCACTCACTCAAACTTCTTTTCTTCTATTATACAACATAATTAATATTACGTATGATTAGTATAGATGTAAACAAGGGCGTAAAATAGATTTTAAAGGCCCTATTTATTTTTGTGATATCTTTTAAAAAGGTGTCTTTCATTATATTTAAAGATAAAAAGATTTCTACTTTAAGAAAAATAATATAAGACAAAATATATCGTAACATTATATTAATTCAAATATAAAAAAAATTTATAAATAAATCACTTAAAAATATTGTTATGAATCGGACCTCAGCCTGATATAGCGAGCATTTCAGAACTTAACCAGACTGATGTAGCGAGCATTTCAGAACTTGATACCTATAAATGACGTGTTATTATATTTATCAATTGGGAGGAACCTTCATCAGCATTCAGCCGGGATATAAAATGATATAATAGTGTTGTAGTTAACTTGCAAAGAAACCTTTTCTCGTTGTCAACTAAAAATACTTCTTCCCTTCCTTTTTCTCCCGCTTCTTCTAATTTTTATTAGCAGCATACAATTTCGCCCCATAGAGTTTTTGAGATTGTCTCAGATTCTTCAACTATGTCACAACAAACCAACTGGGAAGCTGATAAAATGTTAGTTTTCTGCCTAAATTTTTCACTTTTTAAACTTCTCTTTGAGCTAAAAACACCCATAAACTGAATTGTATTGGGTTTTTGTTCAATTTAAGGGCTATTTTTGATTATATTTGAGTTGTGATTTTATGGGTATGATAAAATTTGAGTTTTTTTTTTTTTTTCATTGAAAATTGATTGTGTTTTATTTTTTTGTAAGATTTTCAATATGGCTTTGGTGTGTATGTTGTTGTATACTATGTAATTATACAGTAATAGTTGAGGGATTTTATTGATTACTAAATTTATTGGAAGGTTCTATATTTTTGATGGTTTTTGTTGTTTATTTACTTGTATTTTAATTATTTTTGATTAACCAGTAAAATATTAGGGTTTTTATTTATTTGGGGTTCATATTTCAGAACAAAGCTGAAGGTTTAACAATTTAAATGATACTGATAAACAAAATTTGAGATTGTATGTTTTTTTTCTCAATCAGGGTTATCAAAATCCAGAAAATTAGTAGGTTAAGTCAACTTTAAAGATTATACCAGTAATTTGTTCAATAGGGGTTGGTTGTGTGATGATGAATCTTATTTTTTGATACTTGCTAAATGGGTGTTAGGTTGGATGTTTATATACATGATTATTTTGTAAAGAGGAAGTTACATGCTTCTGCTAAAGCTTTTCAGCAGGAGGGAAAAGTATCTGCAGATCCTGTTGGTAAGTAAAGTTTAGATTGTAATATATACTGGATTTCGATAATATTTTGTTTTAAGTTTTGTTGTTAATTTTTGCTTCGCTTGATGCTGTAGCAATTGATGCTCCTGGTGGTTTTCTTTTCGAGTGGTGGTCGGTATTTTGGGATATATTCATTGCAAGAACTAATGAAAAACACTCTGAACCAGCAGCTTCATATATAGAGGTAGGTTTTTTGTTATTCTTTTGTTAAAGGCCAAATAGGATTGTTGGGATGAGTTGAGCCTTGATACATTTTGTATGAAATTTACATAGTGTTGGAAATACTTCACATGTGAGATAAGATTCCACATCGATAAAATACTGGGTTGTGAACATGCATATATATTGGTTGAGCTAATCCTCCAACAATCATATGGTTTTGGGAAACAATGAACCTCACCAAGTGTATGTGCCAGTCAACGCTTTTAACCCTTGGGTTTGTGGGATCGAGACCACAGTGTCCCATGTAGTATTTTTTTGTATTAAAATTTTGATTTTAGTGATTATATGATTGTTGAGATGAGCCTCGATGCATTTTGTTTTTCTCAAGTAAAATTTATTTGCTTAGATATTTGAGTCGAGGCTTCTTGGTCCTGATTAGACAACTGAATAAGACGCTTTAGTGTCTTGGTCAATGTGAACATTGCTATCTTCAAATCGCAGTCTGCAGATTGTTGACACTGGTTTAATCAAATGGTGATACTCAACCTCAACAGTTTAGCTTATCTCAATAACTTGTTTTTTTTATATTGATAGCTTCATGTCCAATCTCTAGTCAAAATTTATGGGCAGAAAGCATAGGGTTGTGACTCTTGAAGCGTAATGATTCATTGATCTTTCCAACTGACATTGAAGCTTACTTGATTAGTGTGGTGGACAATATTAGATGGCGTGAATTGTTTGGTTGTTATTTGTGTGGACATCTTCTAGAATTAAAAATAAGACAATCGAGAAGCACGAAAAGACCAATACATATCATTAGCAAAATTTCATGACCCAACAAAGTAAAACCTCCATCAACTGTAAAAGTGCAATAAATCCGTTATACACATTATGAATCAACCATTGTGAAGAACTCACATATTAGGGATGGCAACGGGTCGGATCTGGACTGGGTCTAGGTAGACCTGGATCCAGATCTATTTTCAAGAACATGATCCAGACCCAGACCCGGACCCGTGGGTCCAGCTTTCCAAGACCTAAGATCCGGATCCGTGGATACTGCGGATCCGGTATCGGATTCGGGTCCAAAATGGGTCTGTCTTATTTTTGCTTTGTATTTTTGGATCGTTTTGAGATTGTCATAAAGCTATATTCATAAACTAATAATAATAATAATATATATAATTTAGGACTATAGGAGTGGGAATGGGGATTAAGGTTAGTGGGAGAGGGAGCCTGCTGCCTGCGTTTCTTTCTTGTGATACAGTGAGAGTATTAAATATGGGGATTAAGGTTAGTGGGAGAGGGAATGGGAATAGTAATAGGAATACTGGAGACAGTGAGTGAATGAGAATAGGAGTATAAGAGTTTAGGATTATAGAAGTAGTTGATGATAATGAGCAACTTTAGATTATTAGGAAATAGCAAGAATATTAAATGTATATTTAATTTAATATATAAAAAAAGGGGTCCTTCAGATTCACGGGTCCGGGTCTGGGTATTTTTCTCAGTTTCGGAACCGGACCCGTGAAATTTATACGGGCTCGGATCCAACCCGGTTCGACGGGTCTATTTTTTTAGGACCCAGATCCGTGAAAAAACGGATCTGGGTCGGGTCCAATATCTATTGACATCCCTAACTCACATGGCTGCTCTTTAATGCAGTTGTGTAGGGTGTTCAAATATATTGGATCCGCTTGATCCAACCCCTTGACCCGCTATCAAATGGTGGATCAATATTCTTATAAAAATATTTTGCCCGACCCGCTTTAAATGGGTTGGGTCATGGGCTGCATATTAATTATTCGCGGGTACCTAAAGACACATTAAAAAAGCTATCTTGTTGAATTTATAATAAAAATATTGTAACTCTTCAAGTCTCATTTCTCCTAAACTCGTTTTCACTCCCATTAAGCCAAAACACACTAACATTTATTGTTAAATAGTAAACATACTGCATAACAAGGGCAACATTCAACCCCTTCAACATTTTCGGTAAATTCTGTTAAGTATATAATCATATTTTCAAATTTTTTTATAATTTCAGTCCAATAAATGAAACCAACACAATTAAAGGAAGACAATAACTCAAAACGCGATAAAAAAATCTTATAATTAATAATAGAATATCAAATTAGGAATGAAATTATCATTTAACAACTGAAAAAAACGAAAAAAGAAGACAGTGGTTGGGAGAAATCGTCAAAATCAAAAAATAAGCTTGCCATACACAATTGAAGAATAAAGGTTTGTTTTATATTTTTAATTGAAGTTTCTTATCTTTATTTAATAATTAGAATAAGTGAATACTTGAATCACTAAAAACCCAATATAATAAAACTATCAATTATGAAGATAGTGAAGACAAGATATCGTAAGGAAATGGGCAACGATTATTTTGTTTATAGTTTAGTAATATACATTGAGAGACAAATAGCAAGAACATATAGTGTCAATGAGATTATAAACGATATTCAGTGCTAAAAGAGCGTCGAGCTTTACATTGATTCAAAATTTAAGTTATGATTTTTGATTAGCTACATTTTAGCAGAATTCAATTTTTTTGTTAACTTGAGCCCCCTAAAAATGTGTTCTAGTTTCGCCACTATGGGCGATATTCATACTTTTATGACTTATGAGCTAAATCCTTACCACCCATACTAACATGAGCAAAAAGCAACAATAAATGAAATAATTGAGAATAAAAGGCATTGAAAACTTAGACATGGGCGAAAGTTGAAGAACACTCGAGTCACTGGACCACTGAACCAACTCAGGATTCAAAATGAAGTGAGAGAAGGTTCCAATGTAAGTGAAGAGGAATATTGAAAAATGTGATAAGTATCCTTATGTGCATAGTTATCAAAATCCCGATTCCTATCTACGATTCTACGATCCTACGATTCAACAATAGACAACCAATTTGTGTCGCAGATAAGATCTTAATGTTGTTAGAATCGTGCGATCCTACATAGTTCAACAATTTAGGCGGTAGGATTATAACACCATTCTACGATCCAACGATCCAACAAACCAATCCTACAAGGAAAGTTTCGATTGTAAACATTTCATAAAATCTTGATTTCACATATGTATAAATATATATTTGAAGTAGAGCTGTTCATGGGCGGGCTTGGGCGGGTAGCGGACCGGGTAGCACGTAAAAATTCTACCCGCGGGCTCCAATATTCAAAAACCCGCCCGCATTCGCGGGCATATTTTTTTGTCGCTACCCGCCCATTTTTAAAGCGAGCGGGACCCGCGGGTAGGCGGGTATTTTTATATAAAAATTTAAAACATAGATCATATTATAAAGTTAAGTTTTTATAAGAACAAAAACAATATAATACATTGTCTAAAATACTCTAAATATATATAAAGTCTCAAAATAGTCAAATTACATGAATATAGAATATAGACGGTGGAGTCGGCTACTTGTTCGAACTTTGATAGTCGATTGCTTGAGTGCTTTGAGGGTTAAAAATATTAAATTCTAAAAGAAGTAAACCTTAATGCTAGTAGAAAAGTAATAAACTAAAGTTGGGTATGGGTCATGTAATAGTATAGTTTAATATTTAATAAAATTAATTATTTAATAAATAATATATTAAACTAAGCGGGGGGGCGGGTATACCCGCGGGTAATTTTTTGGTGTCGCTACCCGCCCGTTTATCTTGGCGGGCGGGTATTACCCGTCCAAACTTTAAAATTTTTTGAAAAACGTTGTCCATGCCCGCCCGTTTTTCGAGCCGGGTTGGGCGGGCTTAGCGGGTAGCCCGCCCATGAACAGCTCTAATTTGAAGTAATTGTATTAATTCAACAATAAAATTCAAAATTTTATTCCTTCGCAGTTTAAAAATTATAATCAAAAGTATATTTCTTCATAATTTATTAAATGAAGTTAAATAAATTTTTACTTTCGCCTTAAAACTTGAAAAAAGAACAAATGTAATTGATATTCAGTATATCAAAGCACATCAATGCATATTTATAGGATCTCACTATCCTAGGATCCAATTCTATCTATTTCGATCTTATCCACTCAACGATCCTAGGTAGAATCTTGATCCTAACAACTTTGCTTATGTGTGCAATCTGTGTTAGTAATACTTTTTTATTTTTCTTAAATATTAAAAATGTTTTTATGTTGGCAAGTGGGCTAGTAGGCATGTGAATGTCAAGTGAAAGATTCTTTTATTTTTACAGTCTTTAATTATATGTACATTTATATTGTTGGAAGTCAGATGTGTTCTGAAAATAGGAGATCTTATTATTCTCAAATTTTTAATTAGTTATTAATGTTTATGAAAATTGAATATTTTGTTTATATCATTTTTTTTTGTAAAACCACACACCAAAGAGCAAATAGTGAATTTATTAACTGTGATTTTTTATTTATTAACTTTTTATTATAATAAATATTTTTCAAAATTTACTAAAAACATATCGCAACCACGACCGCGATTGTGTTTTTTGCATCATGTTAATTGCACCTTATTCATAATAAAGCCTTGACAAGATAATTAAGTCAAATAACTAAATAAGTTCTTGAGAACAAGCGAATGGGAAGTGATTGTTTTTTTTTTATTAGCTCTACTTTGAAATTAATGCTCAAATACCAAGAGTTGCTAGCGCGATTACTACACCAAGTTTTCCCCTTTTCAAATTCAAAGTGAGTTTTGCGGCGATTAGTGATTATAGAGTTTAGTTTTACGGATGTTTGTAGAGAGGAGATATGAGAATGTACTTTTTATGAGTGCCACCATTGAGTTTTTAAGCGAACAAGATTTATGGTGGAGGCATGGAACAATAATGTAGGTCGTATGCCAGTTTATAGCAGATTTTGAGCTTACTGAACAACAAAATCTTGTGAAATAATACATAATCTATAATCATAAACAATAAGTCTTAACAACCACTATAAGCTGTTATTTTAATATATTATCCTTTATTTTGCCTTTTTTTTTTAAAAAAAGAAGTTTATTAAGTTCTATTATAAGTTTTTTTAAATGTATATTCTAGAAAACCTGAATTACTATGATAAAATAGATATTTTGAAGTTATATATTCTCATTGCCATGTCCAAGAAACAAATCATAATGCTGCGAGGTGTTGTGTCCACGGCATCTCGACCTTCACCCCAATCTGACGGCATAAGTGATTTTTTTCTATGGTCGTAGGCCGAGGCGGGTAAATGCATGTGCAATCTGAGATCATGTACAAGGTCCCCAAATTTTGGGGTTTTAATATTGATGTTTTGCTGCATGTCTATTATACTAAATTTGGTTTGGTGGTATGATTAAGAATTTTCTAATCTAGAGGCGAGGTTGTTGAATATTTACAAACCAGTTTGATCAAATTAGTCCTTTATATCATGAATAATTTCGCATCCAATGGCAATAGTAACTTTTGTTATTCCAATTTTTCTATCTTTTTGGTTTGTTAATTGATTAATTTATTTAAGAATGTGTAGTTACTTAGCTTAATGGGGAGTTAAGAGACTTTCTTCTTTTCCTTCAATAATTACTCATTTAAAATTTCAATGAATTAAAATATATCTTTTCTCCTCAATAATGGAGGATATTTTCCCTTTGACAAATTATTGAGTTGTGGTTAATTAGCGAGAATATTGGGTGAGTTTAATGTTTACTTTTTGTCTTTTTGAATTTCGAAATAGCCATTCTGGTTATGTTTTCCTTTTTTACTAGAATTTTCAAAATCTTATTTTTGACATTGAAGTAAAAAAAACAAGATGTGTGGACATGAAAGGGTTAATGTTTTGCTATTCTTATACAATAATTGTCAACTCATAACTTTTATGTTTTAAGGTCATAGAAATTCATATTTTTTTGCCTCAAAGTTTGTATGACTATATATTTTTAATGTGAACATTTCCGTTGCTTTGCTGCCCACTTTTTATTTTTCGCTCCAGACCTAGAAAATGTCTAAGACGGCACTGGGTGGAGATGTCAATAACTTGTAGTGCTTTTTGGTTGGTTAGAAATCTGGGTTTGGGGAAGGCTGTGGTGTTGGTGCTGCTAGAAGTGGATATGAGATTGTAGGGTTTTTCTGAGTAGTCATGTTGCTGTGTCGGTTGTCATGGGAAAAGAGGCAGCAGACCTATGTGTTATGAAGATGATGAAGAAAGCAGAGGGAGAGGCTGATTTTTAAAAAATGAAAACTTGAGAACTCCTTAAGTTACCTTGATTTCACGTGGCTTGGGACCTTAAGTTACATGTTGTTCAGGCTAAAATTCATTGTGGGCCATATTGATTAGACAATCCTCAATGTTGGGACTGATAAAATAAGGCTGGGCATTTTTGTTCTAGTCACTCAAAAGGTGGGACTGTTATGAGAAGGAAGGGCATAGTTGGGAGTTGGAACTGACCGTGTGAACCCTCTTTTTTATTAATGAGTTATACGATGCTACTATGCTATTGCTATTGTCATCCTTTTTGATGATTAACCTATGTTTTCTCTTGCATTAAAATGATAGACACAAATGTCAAAAGCAAGGGAGCAACAACAAATTCAGCAGCAAAAATCACAACAGATGCAAATGCAACAAATTTATATGCAAAGGCAATTACAAGCACAGCAACAGCAGCAGCAGCAGCAACAACAACAACAAAGAAGAGATGGTGGCCAACTATTAAATGGTAATACCAGTGGGATAACTAGTGCTGATCCTCTTATGAGATCTAACTCTGGAAGTGCAAATGCTATGGCTGCAAAAATGTACGAGGATAAGTTAAAGCTGCCACAACAAAGAGAAGCTTCAGAGGATATCAAGGTAAATGTAGAATGATTTTTGGATACCCTTAATATATCTGTGGTTTTTCTTAAAATCTCAAGTTAAGTTGGTAGGTGAGACTTCTTTTCAATTATATTTCAGCCAAGATTAGGGGACAATGTTGGAAGCCATCTTCTAGATCCAAATCACGCATCAATGTTGAAATCAGCTGCCGTGGGTGGCCAGCATCAAGGGTAAACATGCTTAGCTTGTTGTTTCTATATCATTGGTCTCTTTTTAGTGTTGCATTTTGTTAACAATTTGATTGTCTTTGTAAGGCAAGCTTTGCATGGGACTCCTGGAAGTATCTCAGGGAATCTTCAGAATTTTCAGAATCGGAGTCCACAACTTCCTCTTTCAGCACAAGTATGCATATGAATTCTCTTAGATACTTTTGGTATTGTTATGTTGACATTCTTACATACCTTATTGTTTTTCTTAGACTAAATCAACCTTGTGAGTTATATCTTGTGCTTTTGCACATTATAGTTGGAGATACCTTATTCTAAAATATATTTTGTCCACACTGTACTTGCCCATTTTTAATACTACAATATTTCATTGCTTCAATGCCATCAAGTGGCTACCACCTAAGATGGGGTTTGGGGGTCGGATATATGCAACCTTGCTCTTGTTGGTGATAAGACTAATAAAGAGTCTTTCTGATTACTAACCCATTTTTTGATACAGGACATAAAACCTGAGATAAATCCCATGATTAATGCTAGAGCTGGCGGTGCAGGTGGTCCAGAAGGGTCTATGATGGGCATTTCTGGTAAGTTGTCAAAGAAGCAAAAACAAAAGGGCATGTAGAGCCAGTTTCAGTGTAGTCTCTTGTGTGTTTTGAGGATCTTGACCTCGACTGCTTGACATCTTGAGCCGTTCCTAGCTTTTACGTTATTTCTCTATGAAAACAAAGTAGTCTGATAATATTGTTTCCCGCTGGTTCAAGGCTTCAAGCAGTGGCAAAGCCACATGGGGGCCAGTAGGGCGGCCCCCGCTATCTACTTTTGTATATTTTTAGTTCGACCTTGTAAAGTTTTTGATTATATATTGCTAGTATTTCTTCATATTTTCCCGGCCTCCTTAATTTTTATGTTTTGATTTCGCTTCTAGCTTCAAGCACTTTATCCTTGTACGATGTGTATGTATTGTCCCTGATTTATAATACTTTGCCACTGTCACATGATTCGCTAATCTCTTTGCGAATCGCGAATCGAAAAAAGCGAATTTTGGTCGGTTTTGGGCCATTTTTGGTCCATTTTGAGCGAATCTCGAATCGAGACATGCGAATTAACTAGCAAATCATGTGACACTGTACTTTGCTATACCATTAAAACTAGTAATTCTTTCCAACTTGAGATCACAATGGGCATGTGGGTGGTTTCTGTCTTTAACGAATTATGTTTTGTTATTCTTTTTTTTCCCCTTCTTTTTTAGTGTTGAATTTCATGCATGAACTAATTCTGCCAGAAGATTATTGCTGCCTATGGTTATGGACATTTCTAATACAAATATGCAAACTATTTCACCGTCAAAATATAATTCATTCTTGACTTTTAATCATGTTCAAGAGTGAAACTAGGCTTGTATTTTGCGTCACATTTTCTATACAGATTTCTTAGAATATTCTTTGAAACAAAATACATTCTTATATTATAAAACTCTTTGATTCTAGGAAATCATGATGTGCATGCCAAATTTTATGCGAAATGCCAAGTAAAATTGTATTTTAAGAAGGGAGTTCTAATTTTGATATAGGATATGCTTACATTTTGAAACATAGGTCCATATTTTATATTTTGTGTTTTAGAGTGATTAAATGATTATGATTTAACCTTGCTAGCTGTTGGATTATTCAATATACTAACTAAGTGCATTTATGACACAGGTTCGAATCAAGGTGGTAACGGTTTGATGCTAAGAGGATGGCCACTAACAGTACGTTTCCTTAGTGCTCTTGCTCTTTCTGTTCTTCAATTGCTAAGTTACCATTCTTTTGGCTTGTACTGCATTGGTCAGGCTAGGAATATAGTTATTTTTCAATTACCTTTCCATTTCCATTGGCTTCTGTTTTCTCTCATGCTTTAGTTCGAGCTGAGTGTGTGAATGTTTAGCCTGCTATGATTAGTTCTTTTTAGCTCTTCTTGACCTTTGTGGAAGGACATCATTTCCTAAAACATGGGGTAAAAAGCTTATTTTATTACTGAATTTAGTGACAAACGAGAACAATTTTTGATGTGTCTATATTCATGTTTCAACCTCTTTGCCTGTGTTTTGGCTTTGTCGTCAGTCGTTTTGTTTTTCTAGTCTTTTTATAGTGTTTCCTATGTAGTCGAGAACTTTATCATGTAATCGACCATTTATGATGAAAGTATATGCTTCTTATTAGACAGCATAGTTACCTTATTTAGGTTTTGCTTATGTGATTTTCAGGGATTTGATTCTCTAAGACCTGGAATGCTTCCGACGCAAAAATCTATGATTCAGTCATCCCAACCTTTGCAACAACTCCAGCTGCAGCAGCAACTATACATGCATGCACAACAGAACCTTGCTTCCCCCTCCATGGATTTGGAGACCAGGAGGAGGATGCTTCTTAATAGCAACAGAAATTTGAATCTTGGTAAAGATGGGCAGCTGAATACTCTTGGTGAAGTTATCCCAAATGTTGGTTCACCGATACAAGTAGGTTGTTGAGTTTTTCTTAGAGGGGATCCTGTTATGATAATGAAGTTCACTTAAATGTATGCATTATTCTATTGAGATTTTTGTATGTTTGATTGATATTTGGATTTATTGCAGCAACAACTACTAAACAACAACCAACCTCAACCACAAAATTCTCAAAATGCTTTGTCAAGTCACTCTCCTCAGATTCCTAACCAACTTAACCAGCCTGATAAAATGGCTTCAGGCAGTATGGCTATGGATGCTAGTATGTCTAATTCATTTCGAGGAAATGATCAGGTTTGTTATGTTGTGGCTGAAGTTTGAATTTAGAAACATTATTTCTGGTTGTTTTTGTTGAATGCTCAGAACCAGAGTCACTTTTGTAACATGTTTCTTGCAGCTCTAATGTGCTCATCATATGTTCTGATTTTAAGGTGTTTTTAATGACGCTATAATAATCATGTGTTTACCATCTAATGGATTTATATTTTCTTGTTGATAATTAAGTCTTCAAAAGGTCAGATAGGGAGGAAGAGAAAGCAACCAGTTTCGTCTTCAGGTCCTGCTAATAGTACAGGTACGGCAAATACTACAGGCCCTTCCCCCAGCTCAGCACCTTCCACCCCATCAACGCATACACCAGGGGAAATGTCCATGCCAAATTTACCTCATAACAGTGGTTCATCAAAGCCTTCTCTTATGTTTGGCTCTGATAGTGTCGGTACACTAACATCAGCTCCGAATCAATTGGTAAGCAACATTCTCTTTTCAATTTATTCTTGTATTGTCGCTTATTGTCGGTTCCAACCTGATTAAAAGAGGAGGGTGAGCCTTAGGTTAGTGATAGCCAACTTCGTAAAATTTAGTCACATCCCATGATCATTAATGCAAAATCAATTCTCGTGGGGCTTCCTCTGCACAGCGCGTTGTTGCACTTCTTAGGCTTTGACATAGTGAAAACTATGCAAAGGTTGCTAGGTCGTCGTTCAAAAGCGATGCACCAAATTGTTTGATTATGATGTCAATTCAGTAAGGACATGTTATTTATTCTAGGACGTTATGGAGGTTAAGGGCACATAGTAGGTGTATTGTCAAATGATCGAAGGCATGAAAACCGAGTGTAGTGTCATAGGGTTTACGCATATAGGTTAAGAATAAGATCTTGGAATATTGGTAGCTTAAGCGATAGGTTTTTAGAGTTGGTGGATAACTGGATATCATGAAAATCAGTAAAACAAACATTTTATGTCTTCAAGAGAAAAAATGGGTTATAGATAGGGCCATAACCATTGTTGGTGAAAGGTAAGAATCTAAATTATAGTACTCCAGACAAGATAGAAATTCTAGTTTTGGAGTCACGAGGTTTCAAATAAGTCAAGAGTAAAAAATGGTACATGGTGTATAACTTTAGTACAAACGAGATAATGAAAGACACTATAAAGCTAGATTAGGAAAAAAAAAATCTTTCCAAGTGGATACTTTAAATGCCATGAGTTCGTATTTCAGAGTAGTAGGAACATCTAACAAGACACTATAAAGACACTATAAGTATGGTTGGCATAAATGAAAAGCCACTATTGGAATTTTATGTGATCAATGTGTAACCTTAAACAAACTTAAAAGGGAAATTTTATCAAACACCTATAAAGCCGACGCTATTATATGCTTCAGAATATTGGGCTTTTAAAAAGGATCAGATCATTAGATCTGATGAGTAATGGAAATACAAATTAATTGATGGATGAGTGGGTGTACCTAGGGTTATAAAAATCGAAACGAAGATATGAGAAAGAGTTTAGGAGTTGCATATTGAGGAAATGATGAAAGAGAACCATTTAAGATGGTTTGAGCCTTAGTTTTAAAAGGCGCGCCTCGCTTTGCGCCTTGTGCGCCTCGAGCTCAGGCTCAGCTGAAAACGCCTCGGTTAGGTGAGGCGAAGCCCACTTCAAGAGGCGTGCGCCTTGGACGCCTCGATGCGCTTTACGCCTCGTGCGCCCTGTGCGCCTCCTTGTTAGGTTGGGTAATTAACTTATCCTTGTTTGTTCGGAAAAGAAATAAAACTAAAAACTCCAATTTTTAGAATATGGAGTTCAAAAGAAAAAAAAAAAAAAAAAAAAAAGAGAATATGAAGTTCGAAAAATCGTTCCTTCTTTATGAAAAACAAAAGGCATGCAAAGAAGAACATAACTTTGCGAATTCTTCGTGTTCTCATTATAATAGTTTTGTGCTAAAGTGGTGTTTGACGCAAGAATAATAATTGTTTTCATGTTTGTTGATACTAAAATATGAATATCATGTTATTTGAAGAATTATATATGTATTAAAATTGAATTTTAAGCTTTAGCGAAAAAGTGCGCCTCGCATACTAAAAGCCCGCGCCTTCGCCCTGCGCTTTGCGCCTAGGCTCTAAGGGCCTTTAGCGCCTCGATACGCCTCGTGCTTTTTAAAACTAAGGTTTGAGCATGTGCAAAAACGTTGCTTTAGCAACTGATAAGGAATATAGAAAGTTGAAACTCAAGAGACTAAAAAAGAGAGTAAGGAAGACCGAAGATGACTCGGAGGACAGGAGTGGAAAATGGTATGGAGGATCTAGACCTATAAATTGAGATGATAGAAAATCAGATCAAACG
This sequence comes from Amaranthus palmeri, assembly GCA_019776075.1. NCBI lineage: Eukaryota > Viridiplantae > Streptophyta > Magnoliopsida > Caryophyllales > Amaranthaceae > Amaranthus > Amaranthus palmeri. The sequence continues at coordinate 123,650 of JAAKBH010000475.1, forward strand.
GAAAAGAACTCACGTGGACAACAATTGAAATTGATATATTGGTTCATTTAGCCAACCTCATTCTTTTAGGATTTAATTCTCTTTGTTGTTTTTGCTGTTGTCAAATTTGTAACATTAAGAATTAGACAGGTGTTGGCAAGGTCATTGGTTTTGAGTCAAATCTGTTTGGTGGCTTGAGTGAGTGAGAATGTTCAGATTCAATGGTGAATTTTGCAGCTCCCTAACAGTCTCAGAAAAGGGAAAAAGAAAAAAAGACAGACTATGTGCATAAAGCACGGTTTGAACATCCAGGGAACACTGATGGATCTGTGTGTTTGTGGGTTACTGATGGATGATGTAGACACATCCAAGAAACATTCCATCACGTTATGACTCTAGGTTTTTTTTTTTTTAAATTTTTTTTAATTTTTTTTTATTTTTTGCCAAGGGAAACACTTAACCTTGATAATGGGGTTTCAAGAGGTGGGGAACGCTCAGCCGCACTCAGCCGCACTCAATAAACATCTAATTTATAAAGTGGGTACATTTGGCCGCTCAATAAATTCTTCCAATTTGTGAAAATCATCACAATTAGGAGGGTTCGAACGCTTTATACTACTCGTGTACAAGTAGTTCGCTCAAACTCGTAATACTTGAAACTCCAATTTCATTAATCACAAACAACCTTTTAATAGTAAGACATAAAGAATAATTAGATGAGTCTTGAACAAAACCTTAGATCTACAAGTACCTTAAATCACACGCCTAATGCAAGAAACGCCCTAAGTAACCAGGTTGAATAAATATCTTACTGATTTGTATTCCTAAATATTACTAGCAACCAGTAAATATTAAAAAATTATTACTGTGATTCTAATGTTTCTTCACACTTTTGAATGAAAATATTATGTCATAAAAATTAGCCTCTATGCACTAATATTAGGCTAGGAGTAACCATGAACAAACCTTTCAAATTTCCTAGAATCAGTATAGATGTGAATTAGAAAAAAAAAAAATCATTAATGTACAAAACACCTTAGCCATATTGGATAACGTGTAGAAATCCTTTCAGAAGGAACCCATTGTCACTGATAAGACTGTAATGCTATGGGACCTTCATTATGGCCCTCTACTTCAAAGTTTCGCTTGGTACCCAACATATTTATCTTATTACTCAATCACTCAACTGAACTTTAGAAAATTGTGCTGAAATTAGTGGCAAGGTCTTTTTTGGGAAGGTTTTCGAGATAATACCGTGGATCTCATTTAAATATATATTTGAGAATCATCTTGTATCGCAGGCTGATATGAGCCGCTTTGGTGATGAAGCAACTTTGGATGACAATGTGGAGTCATTCTTGTCCCACGAAGAGGGAGACCCAAGGGATGCCATGGGTAGGGGTATGGAGGTCAGCAAAGGTAATTGTTTTTGCATGCAAATTCCATGCAGCAGAGGCGCATTTAACGGGATTTGCAATTTAATGTATCTTGTTTGTAGGTTTTACATTCAAGGAATTAGCTTTAATTCAAGCTAGTATAAGCAAAGTTAATTGTTGTGACTTCTCGTCGGACGGTAAATTGCTTGCCACCGGTGGCCATGATAAAAAGGTATGTGCTATTTGGAGCTCTGAATTCTCACATTCTGTTTATGGCACATTTAAAAATGATAAACCTATTAACTTGAAAAGTTTTGTAGGCAGTGTTGTGGTTTACTGATACTCAAAAGACAAAGTCTACTCTTGAAGAACATACTCATATGATAACAGATGTTCGATTTAGTCCAAGCATGGCGTGGCTTGCGACATCATCTTTTGACAGAACTGTCAGGGTCTGGGAAGTTGAAAATGTTAGTACTTACCTTTTTACTTAATGCCTCTGTTGGTTCCTAGTGTTTTTTGTCTGCTTGAACAATTAGAAGGATATGGTGCCCACATATTTTCTATACAAAGCTTATTGTACATCTCCTGTGACCCTAAGTTTTTTTTTTTCTTTTTTTTTCTCTTTTTGTATTGTGCAAAGTTTCTCATCACGTATATAAATGCATTTTGACCCTAAATTTCTTATCATTTATATTTTGCATAATTTCTGATCAAGTATATAACTGCATTGTGTTGTGCTAAGTGCTAAAAGGATTACAAAGGTGTATGTATGAAGTCAATTGGGTAGGATATTCAAATTAACTGGCAAAAAATTCAATAAATGTCAGGTTTAGAAGAAATTTCATTTGTCTATTCTCGATGGTGTTAAAGATTTTTATTTCTTTGGTTTTGGATTATAATGGACTACACTAAAATACTAACTGAAATCTTGTATTCTTATCTACTAACTGAAATACTGAATTTGTTCGCCGATGATTTAAATCCTTATAACCTTGCCGACATTAATTTATACTCTAATAAAATAATAAATTTTAATGCTCTGCTGCCGAGTCGTAGAGGGGGGCTGTGCACTTGGCTTTGTTCTAATGTTTGTTCTTTTGAAGTATGATAGCTATATGTTCCTTATGTATAAACTTTTCTACTTACAGACTGCTGGATACTCACTTCGGAACTTCACTGGGCATTCTACTTCTGTGATGTCATTAGATTTTCATCCAACAAAACAGGATATTATATGTTCTAATGATTCAAATGGAGAGATACGAATCTGGAGTATCAACAAGGGTAGTTGTCCTAAAGTTATGGAGGTAAAAAGTTACTGACATTTATACTTTTGTGGTCCATCTTCCATGAGGTAATTGTTTTACTTTATTTATCGAATTGTTTTACTTTCTCCAGGGTGGCACTGTCCAGGTCAGATTTCAGCCTCGTATAGGGAAGTATCTTGCTGCTGTGTCAGAGGTTGCTGTAAAGATATTTGATTTTGATACTTTCATGTGTGTCGAGCAATTACAGGTCATCATTATCTTCTTCCGCCTATTTGGTTTTATTTGTATCGATAATTTACTTCATATTCCGTTATTGTGGTTTCTTGAAAAATTTGCTACTCCGCCATCTCCTTTAAAACTTGCATGATTGCTTGGGTAATGAATAAGAATCGTCATAATTAGAAATTGGGTACGTTAGAGTTTGAGGATTTAAGAGAAGGGGATGGTGACAGAGGAGTATTTCTAGGGAGGAAAGCAGCGATATCCTTGAATCTTGGAATCTGATTGTACAATTTTGTTCAAATTCAGGGTCATTCGCAAAAACTTCATTCAGTGTGCTGGGATTCAAATGGGGAACATCTTGCATGTGTAAGCGAGGACATGGTAAGAGTTTGGAGTGTTGGATCTGGTAGCGGTGGTAAATGGCAATGTATTCACGAGCTCAACTGCACTGGCAATAAATTTAACACTTGTGTTTTCCACCCCGTTTTTCCTTCTCTTCTGATCATAGGCTGTTACCAGGCAAGTTTCTCTTTTCTCACTTTTTCTCTATGTTTCCATGGATTTTAAAGTCCGTTCTATAGTGATGGTAAATATTACGCAAGAACGCATTTTATCAAAAAAGGCTCTATTTTTTCCCTTTTTTTAAAAAAGATCAAACCGATCTACCATGTGGCATCCTATCAGAACACAAGGCTATACTGCCTATAATTTGACCGAAAGGCCTTGATATGTTGTATTATTCAAGCTCAGAAAATTTGTCATTGACTTGCCAGAATTTGGAACTCTGGAACATGGTGGAGAACAAGACAATGACGCTGGGTGCTCATGAAGGACAGATTACATCCTTGGCCACATCGGGTGTCTCAGGCTTGGTCGCATCTGCTAGCCATGACAAGTGTGTAAAGCTCTGGAAATGATTCGCAGATCATGCCCTGTTATTGGATCCCATACACATTAGTCGCCTTTTTTAAGGAGCTTCTTCCGGAAACATGCTCTAGTTCAATAAAACAATATCTTGTTTACGATTTCTATACTTAGAATCGAACTATCTTACGCGTAGAGATTAGGAGTCCTTGTTTGTGTATTTTCCGCGCTAACTCATGAGCTGTATGATGACCCTGAAGATGGTGTTTCTTAAATTAAAAATGCATCATGTTTTGTACTGAATTGCAGCTATATGATCGGATCTTTCTAGAATGTGTAAATAGTTGAACTGCTACTCGATTTGTTTTCACTTTACATGATTTACTATTTTGATTTTTAATGCTAAATCATTCATCTTCTTTTTTATAAATAAATTGTTGATTGTGGAAGATCTAATTGTAATTTTCAGGTCGGGTCATATTTCGTTTTATTTTCCGTCTCATTCTGGACTACTGAAAATCCGCTCTCTTTTTTTTTTTAAGGAAAAATTAGCTTGAATTTAATTTTTGATTAAGGATTAATAATTCTAACTATAAGGGGTGCTTGTGTAATAAAAATGTACCAAGATAACCTTTAACCTATATAATAAGTTGTTTTGCATTAAAAACTAAAAAAAAATAAATGCAAAATTTTTTTAGACACAAAGTAAGTATAAAATTAAATTATAAAAATTGAAAATTTTAAAAAATTTTGAAAAGCAATTAAGTCAGTTTATTTTTTGATTTTATTTTTTATTTTTAAATATTTTTAATTTTTAATGTTATTTTGTTGTGCTGTAATTAATTAGCAAAATCAATTAGCATTTGGGAAACAATGTTTTTGGGTAAGTTAGTTAAAATTTCGAATTATTTATGATTGTTGAATTGAGGTGTGACTTTGAGTCCACCATGTGTGATTGATCATGTGTGATGATGGTTGTCTGTATGTGTAGATGGGTGCAAGTGTGTGTATGTTGATGGTTACTTGGGTTTAAGGTGGGCCCAAGCAAGGAAGTAAAAAATCAGCAGCTATTTGATGTTTTTAAGCTGCTGCTCGACCATGACAATGGGTGCTCGAGTTGAGCCTTTAAGCTCGACCTCATCAAAAACTTTCAAGCCCATCTGCTCGATCCAACATAAGACCGCTCGACCCAGGCCAATTTTGCTCGACCTGGTCGAGCGAGATGCAGCCACGGTTCAGTTTCGTCTTGCGATAAAAGCTACAGATCATTTAAGTGAGTAGGGGCCCTCTCCCATGCACCCACTCATACTCTCCTATATAAATAGTGAATGTAGTGCTCAAGAAGCCATGGTATTCTAACCCTAAGCCAAACACAAACCCTTACTTTCTCTCTTCTTCTCTCTAGTGTAATACTCCATTATAAGAGTTCTTTGAACTCCATTGATTCTTCACATAATACAAACGGAGGACGTAGCCCATATCGGGTGAACTTCGTAAATCTTTGTATCTCTTGTTTATTGCTTTCTCTTATTGTTCTCATTGCTTTTGAAGTGTTTGTTTGTTAGTTTGCATAGAACACCCTTACCAAAGGTCTTGGGTGTTTGTTAGGTATAAAGCTCGAGACTTTATACCTTAGGGCACTTGTTATATCAAATGGTATTAGAGCAAGAGGCTTTTGTTGGTGTTTAGGAGTGTTCAAGCATGGAGTAAAAATGCGGTCGCGGTCGCGAATGCGGTTGCGATCGCGAGTCGCGGTCGCGGGAAAACGCGATTATCGCGTAACGGCTCGCGGTTTGCATACGTTACTTGATGTAATTATTGTTTTTTGTAATTTTTTAAATTATTTTTAAAAAAGTTTAATTGAGTTTTTTAATTGCAAATTTGCTTAATAAATACAAGTGTTTTAATATAACATTAAATATATTATAATATAAAATATATTTTAGCTAATTGTTGATTTTATTGGAATATGTTTATTTCTTACTTTAAGAAAACAAAATTATGATTGTGTTTAATATTTTTTTTAAATTTAAATAATTCATTTTATTTGTTATACATTATTAGGTGTACTAAAAAAAATAATATAACAATAAAGATAAAAATATTGTGTGGTAATTAAACATATATTAAAATTTATACTATTACAGACTTATGCATGAGGAAAAAATATTTTTTTTAATTGAACTACAAAGTGAAAGTACAAACTTTTGAGCTAACATTAGACCTAGTACCAAAAGGAGCGTCGAGGAGGCTCTTGATTGGCATTACTTTCATATTCATCATTTTGAGTTCCTTGATGGCCTCCAAAGAAAAATGAACCTGCAGCATGCATCCACGATGTACCATGCTGACTTGAGCCTGAACTAGTTCCGTAAAATGTAGGTTGGTGATAATGTACTCCACCATAATGCAATGTCCCATGGTTAATGATGGAAACACATGTACCTGAACTATCATTGTTCGACCCTTGTGATTCGGTTGGAATCACATGTGCAGAAAAGTCACGAAATGAACCAACATTTTCTACAGGGTCGCATGAAGATTGGCCTAAATCTCTCCTACGCCTCTGAAATGTTTGGCCATAGTGTTCTTCACCAACGAATGATGGTTGACCCTGAATCCTACCACTTGGTTGTTCTGAAGAATAAGATGTCCTAAATCCTTCATATCCCTCCCCATGACCATCACCATCATCGTCATCATCACCATTATCACTACTTGGAGGAGATAAAGCAGATTTTGTATGGCGACTTGGTTCACTGCTTGTTTGTGGAAGATTTTTCCCTAACAATTCGTTGGGATTATCTCGTTGACTATTATCGTCGTTATCATCATCCAAATCTAACCAAGACAAATCATCCCCATTGAAGACTGGGTCCTCTCTTTCTTCCAACCATTCATTTAATGGATCATCTTCATCAAATATGTAATCCAAATTTATTGGATCAAAACTAGCATTAATGTCATTATTTCCGCGTCTTTTTAATTGTCTGAGCTTTAATTTCATATTGTAGCGGACATAAATGATCATATGAAGTCTTTTATACTTGAGACGATTTCTTGTCTTAGTATGGACAAGACTCCACATATTCCAATTTCTCTCACAATTTGACGAAGTTGTAATTTGACTCAATACTTTTACTGCAATTTGTTGAAGTTGGGGGTGGGGGGGGGGGGGGGGGGGGGGGGCACTTTGACCATAATTCAGCCACCACATAGCTAAAATTGATTTTAAAAATATTAACCTTTAAATTTAAAGTTTTAAAAGTTTATTTATAAATAATTAAGTAAACATAATTACCTGGGTCCATATATGTAATTGCTTTAGTAGTCGAATCTCTCCCAAAGCTATCCATTTTGTGTTGATAAAGATAAATCTGAAAATTTAAATAAAAAAACTTTGTAATATGTAAACTCTTAAAATATAATTATAACTCAAATAAGATTTCGAGTTTATTGCTACTTACTTGTTGGAGTGCTTTAATCTCTACTTCCATGTCTCGGGCTAACTTTGAAATAACATTTTTTAGACCTTCTATCAACTCCTGGTCTTTTCTACTGTTATTTTTTCCGTACATATATTGAGGGTTAAGAAAACATCCTAAAGCATAAATCGATTTTAATAGGTTAGTATAGTCAAGGTTAGTAATATATAAGAAAAAACATAAATAAATCATTGATGAATTTATATTACCTGCTGCATGTAAGTCTGTATGCAATTGAAAATTCCATCTCTTGTCAATCATCTTCCAATAATTTTTATAATGGGAAATATTTTGTCGAATCGACTCCTTCATACGATCCATGGCTTCATATATGAATCCCATTGTCGGTTGCTCGTCTCCATCAACAAGCCTTAATACTTTGATAATGGGATTAGTCAATTTTGAAATCTCATCCGCCTTATCCCAAAATTCAGCAACAGCTCTTCATGGGTTTTTGGACAATAGTTCACGAACTTCTACCACCAATTCGTCTGTCATTTGTCCATATCTTGAAGCTAACCACTCGGAAGAATCAAACATATCTTGTAAGGAAGTTTTGTGCCTTACTACACTCTCCAACATGATAAACTGTGTGGCAAATCTTGTAATTCCGGGACGCGTCAATTCTCTATCGTTTGTGAATCTTTTCATATATTGAACTGCCCATTTGTAGTGATAGATCCATTGATTTTTTTTGCTTTAACAATTACAGGCTTAATATTTTTTAAACTTCCAATATCTTCCAAAAGTAAATCCAAACAATGTGCTGCACAAGCTGTCCAATATATATGAGGAAAATGTTCTTCTATTTTTTTCCCCGCAGCCTTAACAGCTGCTTCATTATCAGTAACTATTTTAACTACTCTATCTTGACCTACTTCTTCAATTACATTTTTCATAAGCGTAAGGTAATAATCAGCATCTCTTTTATAAACACTTGTAGCATCTACTGACTTATGAAAAACTGTGTCACGAACAGAGTAAACCAAAAAGTTAATTATGTGCATATTTGTTGGACCAGACCATCCATCGCACATAATGGTAACACCTCTTTCATCCCATATAGGCTCAAAACCTTTAATAATTTCTTTCATTTCTTTACACTCTTCAGGAAGAAAAACCTTTGAAAAAAGATTCAAAAAACAATATTTATATTAATTATTATAAAGTGAACCAAGTCCAGGTTCAATAACAACTACTGAACAGCCAGCATTACCCAAAAAAGGAACAATTTGCACAGAAGACTTCAATAGCTTCTCTTCTGCAACCAAGCCTGATAACAGCATGGAGCAGGCTTTGACTACTATCAAAGGCTCATTAACAGTCCCCAAGACACCCCTGAATAGACCAAAGACTGGGGAAAAGGTTTCAACAACCAGAAGACAAGGATTACCAAATCCTCAAAAACAGACAGGCATGTTGAGCAAAACACCTGCACCAAATCTTGGAGAAAGCTTAGGAGAAGGGTCCAAGGCCTGGAATGGCTTGAGGGAAGAGTTAACTCACTATTCAGACCAAGAAATGGACATGGAAAGCCTAGATCAGCAAGTTAGGACCCTAAGAGACAGCACTGCCACTAGAGACAGGACAACTGATCAAACTGGCAACAGGCTGACCTTGGCTAACCTACTGAGCACAGACCAAGGAAACCTAGACCTGGTTCAAGACAAAGATGGCATCTCTATACATGGGCCTAGCTTCCAAGGCCCAAGAACCCTCTTAATATTACACCTAGAGCCCTGTGGAGCAAGCTGAAGGAGGCCTGGTCATCAGATCTGTGGAATAATACTGTAGGCCTAGTTTTGGATACTTAGCCTTTTTCTGTTTTGTTTGTTTTATATGTGCACATGATGAGGCACGTGCTGGCTTATGTAATATCAGTTTCACCCTATGAAAACCTATATAAAGGGGTTATGTGTGTAGCCAAGGACTCACTTTTCAGTTTCAATACAATTTCTCTTTTCCATTTGCTCAAAGTGTGCAATTGCTTTCATTTCTGTTTTGAGGGATTGTTAGGCAATCTTTCTCAAGAAGGAGTCATTCTTCTCCAAGATCAAGGATCTCAGAGAGAAGTGTGAGGATTGGGCCTAATAACTCAGGGGGTTATTCTAGGTCCCTTCCAAGGACAATCAGCCTACAAGACTGATTGGATCAGGCCAAGATTGGCTTTCTTGGTTCAGTTTGTTCACAGGTTTGTGTAAAAGGACTTCTTGCTGTTTGTGTGTGTCCTGAAAATCAACATTTCCTCCTATACTTGGTGCAACTTGGTATCAGAGCAAGATTGGCACACAAGACATCATCCAAGGAGGAGGAAAACTACAAAAAATTCAGAGTGCAATGAATTTCAACAACACCTCTGATTGGTAAGACCTCTGTATAGAGGAGGGATTGAAATTCTACTTTCCTTCATCAAGAATCAGGTAACCATCTGACTAAAATTTCCTGGAAGGTAGCATTTAAGTTTAGTATCATTCATTTCCTGTTTTCAGTAGTAATTGGCATTAAGGAATCAAAGATTCCCCTTCTTGAGACTCTAACTCCTTGCTGTGTCACTGTTTTTCTTGTGTTTTGGATTAATTGTTGTGTAGCCTCTTGCAGCATGACTCATAACATGGATCTTGAGGAGAAATTTAACTTCCTTACTGATATTGTGCAATAATTTGCATTATCTGTTGCTAATAATAATAGAGATCAAGAGGAAAGGGCACAACTACCCCATCAGAACCATAGGGTCATAGAAGACAAAACTCTTAGACTTGACCTACCTGAATTTGATGGTCATAGTCATAATCCAGAGACCTACTTAGATTGGGAGGCTGTCTTGAGAGGTATTTTGACTTCAAGGACACTTCCCCTGAACAACAGTTTAAGTTGGCTAAGATAAAACTTACTAAATTGGCTGCTGTTTGGTTAGAAGGTGTTCAAAAGCAAAGAAGGAGGGAAGACATGGAAAGGATTGGATCATGGGAGAAACTTAAAAAACACCTTAGGAGAAGATATGTCCCAAAGAACTATAGGCAACAATTGTGTATGCAGTGGGGATTTCTAAGGCAGGATAACAAATTAGTGTCTGAATACATCCAAGAATTGGAGAAATTGGTTGTGTTATATGATACCACTGAGACTGAAGAGATGATGGTTGGGAAATTTGTGGGAGGACGAAGGGAAGAGCTGAGGAAAAAGCTAGAAATCATGCCCAACCTTACCTTTAGCATGGCCTGTAGCAGTGCTTTGACCTTGGAAAAATATTCCAAGAAGAAGACTACTAATAGCCATGCCTACACCAGACCATTCAGGCCTAACAACACTAGGACTGCACCTAGCCCTGCTAATACCAACAACCAGGCTTCCACTTCTGCCTCTAACAGGAGTCAACCACCCATGTATCAACCCAAGAATAGGGATACCAAGGATCCAAAGGGTGTGGTCTGTTTCAAGTGTCATGGTCATGGGCACATTAGGAGTGAATGCCCCAATGTCAGGGCATTTACTATGCAAGAATGGGATGTTATCAGGGAGTCAGACAGGCCTAAGTCCATGCTAGTAAGTAGAAATGGAAGGGAGGACATAGTAGGTCCTTGTACTAACCATGATGATCCTGATGGGACTTATATAGTAAGAGACGATGGTGAAGAAGAGCCTTTAGATAATACTGATTTTAGTGAAGAGGAAGACAGAGAGGAAGTATACCCTGAACTTGAGAGACAGAATATGCTCATTAGAAGGAACTTTCATGCTACACCCAAGGTCAAACCTAATGACCAAAGGGAAAATATTTTCCAAACAAAATGTAAGGTTAAGGACAAAATTTGTGACTTAATAATAGATGGGGGCAGTGAGTCTAACTGTGTCAGCAAAGACTTAGTGCATAGCCTAGGCTTAGAGACCAGCAACCATCCCCATCCTTACAAATTGAAATGGCTTTATAATAAAGCAAGTGGTTTTGTGAAGAAGAGATGCCTTGTCCACTTTGCCATAGGGTCTTACTCAGACAAAGTGTTATGTGATGTCCTGGATATGTCAGCTTGCCATGTCTTGCTGGGAAGACCCTGGCAACATGATAGGAGAACAACACACAATGGCTATACCAATGTTTACACCTTAAAACATGAGGGAAAATTAAAGGACCTTATGCCCCTACCCCCTCACAGAACTCTACCCCCTCAGAAACCTAAACCCAACCTTGTGATGATCAGTAGGAGGATAGTTGATAAGGAAGTCAAGAGATGGGAACAAGTCTTCATTCTGTTCAGTAAAGAAGTAAGTAAGGAAACCATAACCACTGACCCTAGGATGGCTAAGTTGTTAGAGGAATTTGCAGATGTTTTTCCTGAGGATTTGCCTAAGGGATTGCCACCAGTGAGAGTTATTGAGCATCAAATTGACCTCATTCCAGGTCCCACATTACCTAATAGACCAGCATATAGAGCCAGTCCAGAGGAGACCAAGGAGCTACAAAAACAGATCCAAGAGCTCATAGAAAGGGGTTATGTGAGGGAGAGTATGAGTCCCTGTGCTGTGCCTACCCTTCTAGTAACAAAAAAAGATGGGACATGGAGGATGTGTGTGGACAGCAGGAGTGTTAACAATATCACCATAAAGTACAGGTTTCCCATACCTAGGATAGATGATATGTTGGATGAACTAGCTGGCTCCCAATGGTTTAGTAAGATAGATCTTAGGAGTGGCTATCATCAAATAAGGATGAGGGAGGGTGATGAATGGAAAACAGCATTCAAAACCAAGTATGGCTTGTATGAATGGTTGGTGATGCCCTTTGGGCTAACTGGTGCCCCTAGCACATTTATGAGGCTAATGAATGAGGTCCTCAGGCCCTTCCTAGGTAGATTCATATTTGTTTACCGAGATGATATCCTTGTGTATAGTAAAGAAGTCACAGAACACTTAGAACACTTAAGACAGTTGTTTGAAGTTCTAAGGCAACAGAAATTGTTTGGTAAATTAGAGAAGTGTTCTTTTTTGCTAAAGGAGGTACATTTCCTTGGGTTTGTGGTGGGTAGAGAGGGAGTCAAAGTAGATCCAGCAAAAGTAGAGGCCATTAGGACTTGGCCTACACCCACCAACATCACACAAGTAAGGTCCTTCCATGGGCTGGCCTCCTTCTATAGGAGATTTATCAGAGGGTTTAGCACTATCATGACACCAATCACAGATTGCACAAAGAAAGGGGTGTTTAGCTAGACCAAAGAAGCACAAGTAGCATTTGAACATATCAAGAAACTAATGTGCAACCCTCCTATACTCAGACTGCCTGACTTTAGCAAACCATTTGGAGTAGAGTGTGATGCTAGCAACACAGGAATAGGGGCAGTGTTAATACAAGAAGGCAAACCAGTGGCCTATTTTAGTGAGAAACTGAACACTAGTAGGGCAAATTACTCAGCCTATGACAAGGAATTATATGCCATGGTGAGAGCCTTGGAACACTGGTCTCACTATCTGAAGGGGCAACCCTTTGTGCTGCATTAAGACCATGAAGCACTCAAACACATCAGTGGTCAAAATAAACTAAGTGCCAAACATGCTAGGTGGGTAGAGTTTATGCAAAGTTTCAACTTTGTGGCCAAATATAAAACAGGAAAGACCAATACAGTGGCTGATGCTTTGAGCAGGAGGACCCACCTACTAGCTATACTGGATGCCAAGGTTCTAGGCTTTGATATGATCAAAGAACAATATCTAACAGACCCTGACTTCAGTGACTTATTCCAACAATGTAAGAGCCAACCCCAAGGTCCTTTCTATATCCAACAAGGCTACCTTTTCAAAGAAAATAGATTGTGCATACCCAAGACAGACCTAAGGGTAACCCTAGTAAAAGAAATTCATGAAGGTACTTTAGGAGGGCACTTTGGTATTCAAAAGACTCGAGATATGTTGGCCAAACATTTTTATTGGCCTAAAATGCTTGGAACAGTAGGCAAGGTGGTTTTGAGATGTGAAGCTTGCATCAAAGCCAAAATCACCTTCCACAAGGGAGAATACCAACCCCTACCTATTGCTCAAAGGCCTTGGGAGCACATTAGTATGGATTTTATAGTAGCTTTACCTAGGACACAGAGGGGAAGGGATGCAGTGATGGTGGTTGTGGATAGGTTTTCAAAAATGGCACACTTCATTGCATGTAACAAGGTGGATGATGAAAAACACATAGCCCAACTGTACTTTGCAGAGATTGTTAGGTTGCATGGGGTCCCTAGAACTATAGTATCAGACAGGGATAGCAAATTTTTAAGCTCCTTTTGGAGCACCCTATGGAGACTGCTTGATACAAAGCTCTTGTATAGCACCTCTCATCACCCTCAACTGATGGGCAAACAGAGGTCACTAACAAAACGCTTGGCTCAATCCTTAGGACAATTGTCAAAAAGAATTTGAAGGATTGGGATCTCAAGCTTTTTCATGCAGAGTTTGCCTACAATAAAAGTCCTAGTGGGGCTACTAAACTCTCCCCCTTGGAATGTGTATATGGGGTGAACCCCCTACTACATATCTCACTTATGACTTTTCCTGTGCAGGAGAAGGTGAATCAGGAGGCTAAAACCCAAGCTGAGCTAATGATGCAGATCCACAAGCTAGCACATGACAATATCCTTAAGGCAACTGCCAAGTATCAACAGAATGCCAACAAGAGCAATAACAGTAGCAAGACCTTCAAGATTGGAGATTGGGTGTGGATACACCTAAGGAAAGACGGATTTCCCCAACTGAGGAAAAACAAATTAATGCCAAGAGCTGATGGTCCCTTTCAGATTATAGAGAAATATAGGGATAATGCTTATAAGGTGGACCTTCCTTACACTTATGGAGTGTCACCTTTGTTCAATATAGGAGACTTAAGACCCTATTATGATTCATCTGAATTGAGGACAATTGGCCCTGAAGAAGGAGGGAATGAACCAAGTCCAGGTTCAATAACAACTATTGAACAGCCAGCATTACCCAAAGAAGGAACAACTTACACAGAAGACTTCAATAGCTTCTCTTCTGCAACCAAGCCTGATAACAGCATGGAGCAGGCTTTGACTACTATCAAAGGCTCATTAATAGTCCCTAAGACACCCCTGAACAAACCAAAGACTGGGGAAAAGGTTTCAACCAACAGAAGACAAGGATTACCAAATCCTCAAAAACAGACAGGCATTTTGAGCAAAACACCTGCACCAAATCTTGGAGAAAGCTTAGAAGAAGGGTCCAAGGCCTGGAATGGCTTGAGGGAAGAGTTAACTCACTATTCAGACCAAGAAATGGACATGAAAAGCCTAGATCAACAAGTTAGGACCCTAAGAGACAGCACTGCCACTAGAGACAGGACAACTGATCAAACTGGCAACAGGCTGACCTTGGCTAACCTACTGAGCACAGACCAAAGAAACCTAGACCTGGTTCAAGACAAAGATGGCATCTCTATACATGGGCCTAGCTTCCAAGGCCCAAGAACCCTCTTAATATTACACCTAGAGCCCTATGGAGCAAGCTGAAGGAGGCCTGGTCATCAGATCTGTGGAATAATACTGTAGGCCTAGTTTTGGATACTTAGCCTTTTTCTGTTTTGTTTGTTTTATATGTGCACATGATGAGGCACGTGCTGGCTTATGTAATATCAGTTTCACCCTATGAAAACCTATATAAAGGGGTTATGTGTGTAGCCAAGGACTCACTTTTCAGTTTCAATACAATTTCTCTTTTCCATTTGCTCAAAGTGTGCAATTGCTTTCATTTCTGTTTTGAGGGATTGTTAGACAATCTTTCTCAAGAAGGAGTCATTCTTCTCCAAGATCAAGGATCTCAGAGAGAAGTGTGAGGATTGGGCCTAATAACTCAGGGGGTTATTCTAGGTCCCTTCCAAGGACAATCAGCCTACAAGACTGATTGGATCAGGCCAAGATTGGCTTTCTTGGTTCAGTTTGTTCACAGGTTTGTGTAAAAGGACTTCTTGCTGTTTGTGTGTGTCCTGAAAATCAACATTTCCTCCTATACTTGGTGCAAAAAGTAACTCGTATTTATTAAGTGATTAAATTTAATTTTGATATTGTGATAATACCTCTGATAATTCATATGCTGATGGAGCTCGACACTTGCCACCGACCTCCCTTATTGTTTCCATAAGTGGATTCGTAAATGGAGATTCAATTGCTTTGAATGGAGTATTGGTGTCAATAAACCAACTTCCAAAAGCTTTTAGTAACTTCTTCTTTGCTTTTTTTACCATACTAGTGGATAGTTTTGTTTGCTTTTTCTTTTGATTGTCTTTTTCCAATTTAGTCTCACGTGCACGTAATCTAATCGCGGGATTAGAAAACTCATGTCTTCCACTTTTGGCATAAGCAACATCTCGAACAGAAGAAGATCGGTTCATTGAGGTTAAATGAGGGGTTGGATTGTAGCTACTGCCCCCTACATCATAGTAAGTACCTTGTCGTCCTCTATACGACTCCCTTTGATACTCGAACTCATGCTCGAATCGACTAAGTTGTCGAGCATATTGCATTTCTCTATCATCCTCATCGTCCTCATCACTTTCGTCACCAGCACGTCGCATTGTTTTTGATAAGTCTTCTTCAAGTTCCCTTTCCATTCTTTGTTTATCTCTTTTAGTGTCTCTATAATTTGTTAAGAGTGCCATCATATGTTTCCTTACTTCACCTAAAACGTTGCTACATGGAGCAACATCATCTTTCTTGTGAGCCAAATGTTATTTTAATCTGGTTATTCCCCCATTAATTATTTTCCCACAAAACCTACATCTAATTTTGCGTTTACTACCGTCAACTGCTTCACCGAACCTCCATCCAATGTCCTCTCCACTTGGGGCCATTATACTTGCTAATAGGGGTGTTCAAAATTACCCGACCCGCCCGACCCGACCCGATGAGCCGCCGACCCGGCTCATAAATGGCGGGTCAAATTTTTTAAAAACCTGAAAGTTGCGGGTAGGGTACCCGACCCGTCTTAACCGGGTCGGGTCATGGGCCGGTATTTAAATGATCCGGGTACCCGCTAAATACCCGTTAACTTTTTTTTTTTAATATAAATACTCATTTTTTTGTAGGGTTTGCTTTTAATTCTCAAAACTTACCCGCTAAAAAGACTAATTATGCCGAAAAACTGCATTCCAAATCCGATCTGTAAGGAGCCCAGATGGACTTGGGATGAAAAGTAAGCTTCTGGCATCTGGGTTTGATTAGAAAAATTCAAATGTCATCTATTCTCTCTTTTAGATTACCACAGATAATGATATTTTATGTCATCATCCAAGGCAACATAGTAAGCTTCTGACGGTGTATCAAAGTTCAAACTATCACGCAAAAGAAAACATAAAAGTAGTAATGTAGTATACAAGCAAAAGAAAACATAAGAGTAAGTAGTAATGTAGTATACAATCAGAACTTATGGGATATGAATAACTAAATCTAGTTATGTACTATATTTATATTGTTGAATATATAGCTTATTTACGCCTTTGATATTGAATTATATATTGCTTTTGAGTTAAAAAAATTAGAATAGTAATTTTAAAATCTATAATTAAAGCTTGATCAATACGAAATGGAAAAAAACGGCCTAAATATAGCCTAATATTTAATCGGAATTCTATCTTATAAATAATAATTAAATTTGAAAAATCACCAAAAAAATAAACGGGTACCCGGTGTCCCGATCCGCTTTATCTGGGTACCCGCTTTAAATGGGCCGGGACACGGGCCGCAAAAATAGGTACCCGGCTAACCGGATACCCGGCTTTCCGGGTACCCATTTAGCCGGGTACCCGGTTATGAACACCCCTACTTGCTAAGACAAATAATGTGTATTAAAAAATATAGTGACATAAATATTATAATGAATAATTATTAAGACAATTAATCTAAAAAAAAAAAAGACAAATTCAAGAGTTGTCATTTAAATTTAAAATTTTTTATTTAGTTCTTTGTTTTAGTTCTTTGTTTTATTAATGTGAGATAGATAATAAATTAATTTTGTAAGATACATTTAGTGGGATAAAGAAATTAAAAATAATAAAATTGTACTACATTACATTAAGACCAATGTTTAAAAAAAATAAAAAAATAAAAAAAAAATTGAAAGGCTGGCGTGTGATAAAGGCTGGCGTGTGGCAGTCACTTTATTTTATTGAGCAGTGCAAAAGAAAAGCAACAGAGCAACTATCATCCATGGTCATCATTATTTAGTGAAATGATAATTTTATAATATTATTTTATTGAGAAGTGTAAAATAATCATTTCACTTACTAGAAAGTTGTAAAGCAACATAATATTGTAAAATATAATGACATAAATATTATAATGAATAATTATTAAGACAATTAATTTAAAAATAAGACAAATTGAGTAGTTGTCATTTAAATTTAACTTTATTTATTTATTTCTTTGTTTTTATTAATTTGACATAGATAATAAATTAATTTTTTAAGATAAATTTAGTGGTATAAAGAAATTAAAAATAATAAAGTTGTACTACTTTACATTAATTAATTGAAATTGAAAATATTAAAACCAATGTTTCAAAAATAAAAAAAAATTAAAAGCAAATGTAAAAATCAGAATTCACTTTGAGACACTTAAACAATTTGGACTTGGACCATTAAAATCAGATGGAGTGGAGGTGGCGTCTGAATTCAGCAAAGTATGCATAATCAAATCATATAAAATCAGATTCATATAACACTTTTCACTTTATTGAGAAGTGAGAAAAAATATTCATCATTTCTTCTATCTTTATGTTGTAAACTTCATTATCTATCATCTTCTATCTTTATTCTAATTCCAAACCCATCTTCTATCTTTACCGCATCCATGGCGCTTCCAAGACCCAAGTTCGTTTCTTCCACCTTCTACAAAAAAAAAAAAAGAATCGAAAGCAACTTCTTCAATAATGAAGCACAAATACACACCTTAAATTTAGCTTCTTGAAGATGGGTTTAAAATTTCAAGCTTGAATGGATGTTTTTCAGCAAAAAAATATGAAGTAAATGCCAGATCTGGTAAGTTATCAACTTTTCAACTTATTTTTGTGTTTTTTTGTTCAATTGTTTTATGTGGATGTTTTTGGGTTAGTATGGGGTAAAATATATAGAGGAACTTAGCATTATTGAACATGGTTGAAGATAAGATTCTGAAAAGTAAACATTATTGTAAACCCTGATTTTTTTTGATTTGATTTCTGAAAGATTTTTGAGAATCTCGCCCGTGATTTCCGAGATTTCTGTGATGAAACGGTCGTATTGGACGAAAACCGTTTTGATGCGCCTCTTTTTGAAACGGCGTTACAAAACGCGTTATCTCGTAACGGTGAACTGAAATCCCATTACGAAACGGCCGCATTTTTACTCCATGTGTTCAAGAGTGCAATACTTGAGTAAACATGTCTTCAATGAAGCTAGATATTGAGAAGTTTGATAGGAGTAAACTTTGGCTTGTGGCAAGTCAAGTTAAAGTCAATATTGATACAAAATGGGGTGCATAAAGCTCTTGAAGGTGAAGATAAGAAACCCATAGGGATGAGTGATACAAAATGGGAAGAGATGGATGTTAAGGCATTATTGGCTATCCAACTATGTCTCTCAAATGAAGTTTTGAGAGAAATTGTGAAGGAGACCACCTCTAAGGGGATATGGGAGAAGTTGGAGTCTCTTTATATGGCGAAGAGTGTGACCAACCGGCTACTCTTGAAGAGTAGACTCTACGATCTCCGTTTAGAGGAAGGTAAACCACTTAAACCTCATCTAGATGAATTATATTCCCTTGTTATGGACTTGCAAAATATTGATGTGAAAGTTGATGATGAGGACCTAGCTATATACTTGTTGTGTTCATTACCACCCTATTACAAGCACTTTAGGGAGACCTTGCTTTATCGTAGGGAGAATTTGAGTAGTGATGATGTAAAGAATGCTTTGACACAAAGGGACTTGGTTGACACACAATTGTCAAGCAAGTCTTCTAGCACCTCAAATGATGGTTTGTATGTGAGGGGTAGAACTAATGATAAGGATTCTATTTATGGTAGTGGTAGCAAGGGTAAGAGTAGGTCAAAGTCTAGGAGTTCCAACAAGAACAAGACTTGCAACTATTGCAAGCTTAAGGGGCACATCAAGAAATATTGTTGGAAGTGGAAAAAGAAGCATTCCAATGATGATGAGAGGTTTAAGGATGGGTCAAGTAGTGCCGAGGCTAGCTATGCTAATGATAGCGATGATGGTGGCGTTTTGGTGGCCACACAAGAGTACAAGGGTGAGAATGAGTGGATTCTTGACTCCGGGTGTTCTTTCCATATGACACCCAACAAGGACTTGTTCACTACCTATGAGAAGGTAGATGGAGGCAATGTCACCATGGGCAACAATGCTACATGCAAGGTTGTAGGTGTTGGGAGTGTGCAAATGAAGATGTTTGATGGCATGGTAAGAACATTGTCCGATGTTAGGCATGTTCCGGGGTTGAAGAAGAATCTTATTTCATTGGGTACTTTGGACAAGAACGGTTTTAGGATACTTGTCAAGGTGGAGTGATGAGAGTTGTTAGGGGTTCACTAGTTGTGATGAAAGGGAAGATAGATGGGAGTTTGTATGCTCTAGAAGGTTCTTCTATCTCCGGCTCCGTCCACGTCTCCACAAGTGGACCGATGAAGAGACCAAACTATGGCACTTGAGGTTGGGTCATATGGGTGAAAGGGGAATGCATGAGTTGAGCAAGCAAGGCTTGTTTGGAGGTAAGAAGCTTGGGAACTTAGGCTTTTGTGAGCATTGTATTTATGGGAAACACAAGAGAGTGAGCTTCAAACCGGCTATCCACAACACCTAGGGAATACTTAATTATATCCATTCGGATCTTTGGGGGCCTTCTAGGAAGACTTCACTTGGTGGGTGCAACTACTTGCTAACTTTCATCGATGATTATTCAAGGAAGGTTTGGTGCTACTTTATAAAGCACAAGGATGATGTGATTGATGTCTTCGTTGATTGGAAGACTATGATTGAAAAGAAAACCGGGAGGAGCATCAAGACCTTAAGAACGAATAATGGTCGAGTTTGTAGACAAGAAGTTTTTTTAATATTGCACCAAGGAGAGTATTGTGAGGCATTAAACATGTGTTGGAAGGCCTCAACAAAATGGTGTAGCGGAGAGGATGAACAAGGCATTGTTGGAAAGAGCTAGAAGTATGATCAATCAAGCTAAGTTGAGCAAGAGGTTTTGGGCCGAGGTCGTGTCTAAGGCATGCTACTTGGTGAATCGTTCTCCACACACTGCCTTGAACTTCAAGTCCCCAGAAGAGGTACAGTATAATTCTCCGGTCGATTATTCTAATCTTAGAGTCTTTGGTTGTCCGGCGTATATCCATGTGAGTGAGGGAAAGCTTGAACCTAGAGTTAGGAAATGAATTTTCATGGGCTATGGTTTGGGTGTAAAGGGCTATTGGGTGTGGTGTGAGAAATCTAAAAGGATCATTACGTCTAGGGATGCTGTTTTCGATGAAAATGCTTTGGTGACTCCTATTATGGAGAACATCATTACTAACAATGATGTAGGTACATCCGGTGATACCCAAGAGGAGGTGGAGCCTCCAATATTGAAGAAACCGATGATAATGCTCCACATGAAAAGGGAACCACCTTGGCAACGCAACGTGAAAAGAGGAGGATTGTGCCTCAAAGAAGATACATTGAGGAGTGTGACTATGTTGTTTATGCTCTTACTATTGCTAGTGAAGTGGAGAGTGTAAATGATCCTAAAACCTACAAGGAGGCTATGGCCTCAAGTGACTCAAGGAAGTGGCTAGTTGCTATGAAGCAAGAGATGGAGTCTCTTGCAAAGAACAAGACTTGGGTCATCGTTGAAGCACCTAGAAACAAGAAAGTTGTGGGGTGCAAATGGGTATTCAAGAAGAAAGATGGGTCGACAAGCACTAGTGCTCCGGTATACAAGGCAAGGGTTGTTGCAAAGGGGTTCACTCAAGTTGAAGGGGTTGATTTTCATGAGGTTTTCTCACCGGTTGTGAAGCATTCTTCAATTAGAGCTTTGTTAGCCATTGTGGCTATGAGGGATCTTGAGTTACATCAATTGGATGTAAAGACCGCTTTCTTGCATGGAGAGTTGGAGGAAGAGATCTATATGAAGCAACCGGAGGGTTTTGAAGTCAAGGGTAAAGAGAGTCATGTGTGCCGTTTGAAGAAGTCATTGTATGGGCTAAAACAATCGCCTAGGCAATGGTACAAGAAGTTTGATTCAATTATGCTCTCTCATGACTTTACAAGGAGTTCTTATGATAGTTGTGTCTATCTTAAGAAGCTTGATGGTGGAACCATCATTTATTTGATTCTCTATGTTGATGACATGCTAGTGGCATGTAGTAGTTTGTTTGTGTAACAACCCGGCTTATCGTTGACTGAATAAGACAGGTCGTCACGGGGTTTACTAACCCAAAGATCTCAAATCTTAAATCATGACTCGTGAGGAGGGTCACAATATCTAAAACATAACCTCAACAGCCAATCTTAAATCCGTATAGCTAAGCCAAAGTCTAGATTAATCATACAAAGGCACTATGTAAGTCTAACGTAATCAATATACAAAGACTATTACACACCTACTAAAATCCAATACAAACACTACAACCTTTATACAAACTTAAATCTAATGAATCTTCACGGTATACTACTAATCACATCCGTTATCCCATCGTTCCCGACTGGTACCGACCTGTAATCAAACTAAAAGATGGAAACAACAGGGAGTCAGATTAAACTGAATGAGAAGTAACAATCCAAAACACAAAACATAGTAATTCAAAACATCGGTTTAAAAGCAACATCCTTTCCCTAGATCTATGTGCGCACAGGGAGTCTAGTTGAGAGGAACATCCATAGCTCTAAGGCTATGTCACTCTCGGGTGAGGCTAGTCAATATCTCAATGACAATTCACCTCAAAAACAGGGAGTAGGGGACGGTGTCCCACAACTCCGTCAATGGCCAGCTCGCAGCTCGATCCATCAACCATATAATAATCATTCATAACCAGTTCATCATCAATAATCATCAATTCAAAAACAGTTTGATAAAGAAATATTTTCAAAATAGTAGTCTGGCCAGACCCCTTTTAGGGACTACTACTACTCACTGACAATGTCGCTTCAAGGAGTCAAGACCGATATATTCACCGCAACTGACTAAAAGGGCTCGCCGCGTAGTCGTATCCTGAAGCATGACAATAAGCGTAACGTCACCAAAAGAGCGTTCGATACTACTATACTAATATATAACTTATTACATTTCGGCCTAAAACTAAACCTTAACCAAGACTCTTGTTCTAATATTTATAACCATCATAATAGTGCACATTCTATTCCTTAATTCACCAATATATCTATTAAACCCAAAAGTAGTCATTCAAGCCCATAATCGAACTATTCATAAAGAACCATTACTCCATCTATGATTTTAAATTATTTAACCTTTGATTCGTGTTCCCAATATAAATGATTAATCTCAACTTCACCTAAGGCTATCAATCAACATAATATCCATATTTTACAAGATTGTCCAACTATCCAATTAAATAGACCATAATTATTTTATCCACATTTATAGATTTCCACAAGAAGCTTCTAATTTACTCAAGAACATCAAATTGATATATTCTAAGTAAAACCCATAATTTCCAATCAATATCTAATATCTCAAAATCCAAGAACTTGCTATAGTCTTAATTTTGGTCAATTAATTAAATAAGAATAATCAATATTAGTTTTAAAGATGATTTCATCTTCATGGTTTAAGACTTTTGAATGGTAAGAGAATTGCTATAAAACAGAAAATAATAGGAAAATTAGGAATATGAGTATATAAATTCTAGATTTATAAAAGAATGAAGTAAATAAAGAAGTTTACCAAAATTTTGCAACAGATCTTACAAATTTTCGAAAGCCAATCAACAGAAAGGTATTCAAGAACAAGAAGATAGAAACCCCGAGGCTGCTATTCGTGAGTCTCCGTTCGAGGACGAACTCCAAGGAAGGTGTTGTTGCTTCTGTTATTCTTAAAACCTAGGCTGTTTTGAGAGAAATAAGGCGGCAGGGGCAGAAGAAAGTTGCTTCAAGGCTTCACAAGGATTGAACATTGCATTACTACCTCAACCTTGCAAGAGAATCACGAGGGAATAGGAGAGGGAGGATGGGTTTTTGAATCAATGAGAGAAAAAGAAGGTGGGTATAGGTGTTTTTGGGTTTACACGAAAAAAGACAAAAAAAAAGGTAAGGGTTTTGCGGGGTTCAAAGGGTTTATGGGGATTATTTTTATTTATTATAAGATTTATTATTTTCTTTTAAATTATTATTATTAAAAAAACCCGAATGTTACAGTTTGAGGTGGAGAACTTGAAGTTGTTACTTTCAAGCGAGTTCGACATGAAAGATCTTGGTGAAGCCAAGAAGATACTTGAGATGGAGATATGGAGGGATCGTGAAAGAGGCATCTTGTACCTTAGTCAAAGGAGATACATTGAGAAAGTATTGAGAAGATTCTCCATGGTTGATGCAAAGAGTGTTTCTACTCCCCTAGCTTCTCATTTCAAGCTATCCAAGAAGCTATGTCCTCAAACAAAACAAGAAGAGAAGGAAATGGAGGACATTCCTTATACTTGCGCGGTTGGTAGTGTGATGTACGCTATGGTTTGCTCTAGACTCGAAATTGCTCAAGCGGTAAGCATGGTGAGCCGATACATGTCAAATCCAGGTAAGGGTCATTGGGAAGCGCTTAAGTGGTTATTGAGATGTTTGAAGGGTACTTCAAATGTGTGTCTTAAATTTGGGAGAAACACAAGTGGTTTGATTGAGTATTGCGACTCTGATTATGCGGGTGATTAAGATGCTAGGAAGTCTACGTGTTTACATTGGGTGGAACAGCGGTGAGTTGGCAATCGTCACTCCAAGGTGTTGTTTCCATGTCCACCACTGAAGCAGAATACATATCTATCGCCGAGTCGTTCAAGGAGGCTAAGTGGTTGAAAGGATTAGTTGGTGACTTGTGCCCGGAGATGAGCTTGGTGTGTGTTCATTGTGATAGTGAGAGTGCTATCCAATTGGCAAGGAATCAAAATACCTTCCATAGAAGAACCAAGCACATTGACGTCAAGTATAATTTCATCCGAGATAAGGTTGAGCATGATAGAGTGCGGTTAGCACAAATTAGCACTCATGATAATCCGGCCGACATGATGACTAAGCCGTTACCCACCACCAAGTTCACTTTATGTGTGGACTTGGTTGGTTTAGAAGCTTGCTTGTTGTGAGGCTCTTAAGGGGCATTTATGTGGTGTGTTAGTTTGATTGCTTGGTTGTTTATGGGTATGTGATAGATGGAGTGTCTTGGAGGAAGTTTATGGACTTGGTGTACTCAAGTCAAGGTGGAGATTGTTGAGTTGAGGTGTGACTTTGAGTCCGCCATGTGTGGTTGATCATGTGTGATGATGGTTGTGTGCATGTGTAAATGGGTGCAAGTAGGGCTGAACAAAGTTTGGTCTAAACCGTAAACCAAACCGGACCAAACCGGAATTTCAATATTTGGTCTGGTCTATGGTTTAAATGGTCTGGTCTGGTTTTTTTAAAAATTAAATTACGGTTTACGGTCTGGTCTCGGTTTTTTATTTTTCAGACCAGACCGGACCGCAAACCGTTCTAGGGTTGAAAATCATAATTTTGTATTTAAAAAATTAAGTTGCTACCTAAATATTTTAAGATGTAGTTATTTTTATATACCAATATATACATGAATGATGTTAATACTATTAACTAATTAGAAATTATTATATTTATTAATTGTAGGTGTGAAATATTTGCATAAATACATGTATTAATTTGGATAAAACTATAAAAATGAAAAACCGTAGACCAGACCAGACCGGACCGTTGTAAAACGGTTTGGTCCGATCCGGTCCGGTCTGGAAATTTTCCAGACCGAAATTTCTGGTTTGGTCTGATTTTAGTGTCAGACCAGACCAAACCGGACCATGTTCACCCCTAGGTGCAAGTGTGTGTATGTTGATGGTTACATGGGTTTAAGGTGGGCCCAAGCAAGGAAGTAAAGAATCAGCAGCTATTTGATGAATCTAAGCTGCTGCTCGACCATGACAATGGGTGCTCGAGTCGAGCCTTCAAGCTCGACCTCATCAGAAACTTTCCAGCCCATTTGCTCGACCCAACATAAGACCGCTCGACCCAGGTCAATTCAGCTCGACTTGGTCGAGCGAGGTGCAGCCACGGTTCTGTTTCGTCTTGCGATAAAAGCTACAGATCATTTAAGTGGGTAGGGGCCCTCTCCCATGCACCCACACATACTCTCCTATATAAATAGTTAATGTAGTGCTCAAGAAGCCATGGTATTCTAACCCTATGCCAAACACAAACCCTTACTTTCTCTCTTCTTCTCTCTAGTGTAATACTCCATTGTAAGAGTTCTTTGAACTCCATTGATTCTTCACATAATACAAGCAAGCTAACCACCACTGGAGGACGTAGCCCACATCGGGTGAACCTCGTAAATCTTTGTGTCTCTTATTTATTGCTTTCTCTTATTGTTCTTATTGCTTTTGAAGTGTTTGTTTGTTAGTTTGCATAGAACACCCTTACCATAGGTCTTGGGTGTTTGTTAGGTATAAAGCTCGAGACTTTATACCTTAAGGCACTTGTTATTTCAATGATTAATCCGAAGTTGAATTATGATAGAAAAATCATTAATCCCAAGATCCAAGAGATGATAGAGAAAGTTCAATATCAAGAAGTCTTCATCCAGCATCAATTTTTAGTACGTAAATATAAAAGGACAAACCTTTGTTTGGATTTCTGTTCAAATTCTTCTGCTATTCTATTTATGAACATATTTTGTTAGAGCAAGCCATAAATCTCACATATGTGTTGGGTCTTCGGAGTGTCGTGGTGAGGGTGCGACGATGATCAACGGGAAGACTCGAAGCGATGATGACACAAGTGAGGTGTTTGATCAAGGCAAGAGTCGAAGATGGGAAGGGCTTGAAGCTTGCTTGAGCATGGAAGCAAAAAGAAAGCAGCCCATTGTTGAAGAATGCTCGAGTAGGTCGAGCAAAGGGGGGCCACTGTCGAGCAAGGATCAAGCCATGGATCAGAAGCTGCCAGGGGGTGTCCTGATGAAGCACTCGACCTGGTCGAGCGGTAGGTTGGGTCGAGCGGTATGGGTCGAGCGGTGCTGGCAGTGAGCATCTGCGACATTCTGTTTTGATGTTTGGTTTATGGGCTTTTAAGCCACGTGTCCTAAAGGGCTCTAATCCTTCTTGGCATTATATATAGATGTCTTAGGAGCCATTATGGTTAAAAGAGAGAGTCTTATACACTAAAGAGAGCTAGGGTTTGAGGACCTTAAAGGGAGTCTCTTCTTCTTTGTATTAGACTAGGTGTGTCTTCCATTGTTGAATGGAAACACAAGCTTGAGAGGTTGTTCTCAAGTGTTAGGGTTGAGTCATTGGTTGTAATGTTGATTAAGCTAATGATAAGAAACCATTTTTGAGGGGGAGGTATCATAAGATACCTCATATACTTGTGTTTTCTTGCATCTTTGTTTATACTCTGTTTTTTCTTTCATTGTTTACACTTCTTCTTCCTCCATTGTTCAACCTTAGAGGTCCAAGCATAGTATCAAATAACGCCCGTTCTAACTCGACTCGGCCGAGTTGGAACGGTTTTGAAAGCCAACGTTCCGAAATAACGCGTTTTGACTCGGAGGATCAAAAAACGGCGAGTCAACTCGGATTTCGTCCGAGTCAGCCGAGTTGGAACGGGATTTTGCGGAAAATGCGGGTGAGATTCTTTTTTTATCCGTGATTCAGTAAAAGATGACAGCTTTACAGCCTTTTCAGATGTTAGTCCCAAAGACTACAATAATTTTACACTATCTTCCAAAATTTATCCCAATTTAAGTAACCATAGTCCCATACCACAACAATCAAACACAAGAATAGAAATCTAAAAAAGAAAGAGTTAAAAACTTACATAATTTAGATCTGATTAAGGCCAAGAGTCCATCCTCAAAGCTTGAACACACGCCATTGAAATTGAAGCCTTGAAGGCCGATCTCCAAGCTTGAATCCCGCAAGGTTTGAGTACTTAAAACTCTTAACACTCTTAAAAATTATAGAAAAAAATAAACGAAAAGCCATTAAAGGCTTGAAGTTTGAAGTCTTTGAACAACTCTTAAAATCAAACTTTGTGTAGTGAAGAAGGTAAAGCTCTAACTAAGTTACTGAAGAAAGTTATCATGGAATATGAAATTATGAATTGAACAAAGAGAAAAGAAAAGTCATGCATTAGAGTTATGATTATATCTATGGAGTAGAGTTATGATTATATCTAGAGACTAGTCACTAGAGTGATGCGTGACTTATATTATCATTTTTTTTTTTTGAATACTTCATTATTAAAGCCTATATAAGTAAATTATATCTAGAGACTAGAGTAATGCGTGACTCTACCTACTGTCTAGTAGTATAAGACTATAATTAGAGCATTAAAGTATTATAAAGCCACGTTTAGTAATTCTACTACTCTATTTCTATATTTATATTTTTAATAATAATAAATAGAAGTAGTAAATAGTTGAAAAATTGCAATATTTATTTTTTACTTACTACAATATTTAAATATTTTTAAAGGTTCAATGTCTATAAATTAATTAATTTATAAAGTGATATAAATCATTTAACATTTAAATAGTTTGAAAGGAAATTTACTAGATATTATTATCTAATTATAATTTGTATATGTTGTGTACCTTGTTAGTATATCATCAACAAAATAATTGTTATGGCTGGAGAGGATATTGGATGGAGATTTGGTCAAGCGGTGGATGGTAACAAAAAGAAAATTCAGTGTAATTTTTGTGGAAAAGTTATTACTGGAGGTATAACAAGATTAAAACAACACTTAGCTCATAAAAAGGGTGATGTGGCTCCATGTAGCATGGTATCTGGTGAGGTTAGGAAAGATATGATGACACTTTTAACTGGTTATAAAGATACAAAAAGGGATAAACAAAGAATGGATAGGGAACTTGAAGAACATCTAAGTAATTCAATGCAACATGTTAGTGAAGATACTGACGATGAAGAAGAAGATAGAGAATTAGAATATGCACGACGACTTAGTCGTAATGAGCATGAGTTTGAACATAGAAGGGGAACATATGCTGGTGGAAGTAGTGGCTACAATCAAAATGCTCCATTAAGATCTTACTCTGTTCGAGATGTGGATTATGCACGAGGAGGACAAGAGATATCAAACACCTTGAGTAGATTACGTGCTCGGGAAATCGAGTTGGAAAAAGATTGTACAAAAAAGAAACAAACAAAACTCTCTACAACTATAGTCCAAAAGGCTAAGAAGAAACTATTAAAAGCTTTCGGAAGTTGGTTTATTGATACCAACACTCCTTTTAGAGCAATTGAGTCTGTGTTTACTAATCCTCTTATGGAAACAATACGAGAGGTTGGTGATAGGTGTAGAGCTCCTTCTGCATATGAATTAGCTGAGGTAAAATTAAAGTATTATTTTAATAATTGTTTATATAATTTCTTTAATTAATAAAGTTCATTAAAATATATGAGTTTTATTTTAATATAGGTCTTTCTTCCCCAAGAGTGTAAAGAAATGCAAGAATATATTAAGAGTCATGAGTCGATTTGGGATGAAAGGGGTGTTACTATAATGTGTGATGGTTGGACTGGTCCTACAAATTTATCTGGTCCTACAAATGCAAGAATATTAACTTTCTTGTTTATTCTATTCGTGGCACAATTTTCCAAAAATCAATAGACGCCACGAGTGTTTACAAAAAGGATGTCTCTTACTACTTTAAACTCATAAAGGATGTAATTGAAGAAGTAGGTCCACATAGAGTTGTCCAAGTAGTAACTGATAATGAGAAGGCAATAAAACAAGCGGGGGAAAAAATTGAAGAACATTTTCCTCATATTTATTGGACTGGTTGTGCTGCACATGGTTTGGATTTACTTTTAGAAGATCTTGGAAAATTAGAAAACATAAAACGTGTGCTTGTCAAAGCAAAAAAGATCAGCCAATGGATTTATAATTTCAAGTGGGTTATATATTACATGAAGCAATTCACTAATGGTCGAGAATTGGCTCGTCCTGGCATTACTCGTTTTGCCACACAATTTATCATGTTAGAGTGCGTTGTGAGACACAAAACATCTTTGCAAGAAATGTTTGACTCAGCAGATTGGTTGGCGTCAAGGTATGCACAAATGACAGACGATTTGGCTGTGGAAGTTCGTCAACTATTGTCAAAAAATCCTTCGACCTCGGTGGCTGAATTTTGGGATAAGGCAGACCATGTCTTAAAATTGACGGATCCCATTATTAAAGTGTTGCGGCTTGTTGATGGAGATGAAAAACCAACCATGGGCTTTATATATGAAGCAATTGATCGAATGAAAGAATCGATCAAAAGTAATGTGCCATTTTACCTTGATTATTGGAAAAGGGTTGACAAAAGATGACTTTTTCTTCATTCAGATTTACATGCAGCAGGTTACATAATTTTATTCACTATTTTAATTATTAACGACTTAATCAATGATTTTAATTATTATTTTACTTAACCTATTAATTGTGTTTTATATTGAAGGGTGTTATCTTAATCCTCAGTACATGTTTGGAAAACATGATATTAGAAAAGATAAAGAGTTGGTAGATGGGTTAAAAAGAGTCATTAAAAAACTAGCATCAGATGTTGAAGTAGAAATCAAAGCTCGTCAACAAGTAAGTTTCCAAGATCTAAAAGTTTTTGTTCATTTTAGAAAATTATTAATTTATTAATGATATTATCATATTAAATTTTAATACAGGTTTATCTTTACCAACAAATGATGGATAGTTTTGCTGCTGACTCCGCTAGAAAGGCAATAACATATATGGACCCAGGTAAACACTATGCCCAAACCCTTAAGTATTACCTTTTTAGTGCTTGTTTACAAATTACAAATGAATTTAATAAAGATTAAACATTTTCAAATTAATTGCAGCTATGTGGTGGTTAAATTATGGTGAAAGTGCCCCTGAGCTTCAAAAAATTGCTGTAAAAGTACTAAGCCAAACAACTTCATCATCAAATTGTGAAAGAAATTGGAGTATGTGGAGTCTTGTCCATACAAAGGTTAGAAATCGTCTTAAATACAAAAGGCTTCATATGATCATATATGTCCGATACAATATGAAATTGAAGTTGAGAAATTTAAAGAGGCGGGGAAATGATGAGATTAATAGTAGCTTTGATCCAATCAATTTGGATTACATATTTGAAGAAGATGATCCGCTAGATGATTGGTTGGAGGAAAGAGAGGCTCCTGTCTTTAGTGGAGATGATTTATCCTGGTTAAATCTTGACGATGATGATAATGATGGTGTTCATGGTGATAATCAACAAAATACTCCTGCAATTAATCGTCCACAAACAGGTGAGTCCAGTCAGCAGAGGCAATATGCGTTATCACCTCCAAGTAGTGACCATGGTGATGATGGTAGCGATGATGCTGGTGATGATGATGGTGGTGATGCTGGTAATGATGATGTTGATCATGGAGGTGGATACAATTACTATGAGGTGTCTCATCCTTGTGAGCAACAAAGTGGTGGATTTCAAACCCAACCAGCAATTGGAGAAGAACAAGATCATCATACATCTAAAGGACGGATTAGGAGACCGCCGGCGCGATATTCACATGATTTCGTTAATGATTATAATTCACTGAATGAATTCTCTAGACAATGGATGCCATCTGAATCACAAGGGTCAAATGTCGAATCTTCCTAGGGTACACCGTACTCTAGGCCTCCAGATTTTTATCAAGAACATTCATCATACCAATTAGGATCTGAAAATGAACATGGTTTTTTCAATGACAACTTGAACCCCAGAAATCCTGAAAATGTCCAAATTTATAACCATGGGACTTTAAATTATGGTGGGGTACATTATCACAACTCTACCATATATGGAGGTAGTTCAAGCTCAAGTCAAAATGAACAATCATGGATGGATGATGCAGGTGCATTCTTGTTTAACGGCCATCAGAGAGCTCATTATGATGCAAATTATGAAAATAGGCATCCAGAACCTCCACGTCGTTCATTTTGGTATTGATGAAAAGTAGTTTGTGGTCATTTAATCTTCATAAATAAAATTGTAATATTAATTAATGCATATGAAATTGTGTTAAATAATTATTTAAATGTTTAGTTGTTTATAATATAGTAGCATAATTTTTCAGATTACGTTATTATATTAAGTTAATAGAGTTAACATTTTATCATATATATAATGTTTTTACAATGCAATTACAAATTCCAATTATAATTTTGAGATAAATGTCTAAAAAATTTAAATATACATTACTAAAAAAATCAATTCAAAAGCAAATTAAAAAGATTCAAATTTTGCATAGCAATCGCGACCCGTTCCGCGATAACCGAATTTTTTTCGTTCCCGTGATCCGCGACCGCGACCGCATTTTTGCACTATGGGTCCAAGGCCTCCTCTTTCATATTTTTTTAACTAATGCAGACTTTCTAAAAAGAAATGATCCAACTAAAAAAGAGAAGTAAATAATTTTGAAAGTGACACAAACTAAGCAAAAAAAAAAGTGAATCCTATCATACTGGAATTGTCTGAAATGCATACTTATTTTCTTCCATAATGCAATACAAAATAGAAGTTTTATGAATATCCCAATTCCCAAATAAAATGATTGGCCCTATAACTGTAATATAGTTTTCTATACAGATTACTACATCATATTATGTTTAAATACATCTAAAGTCTGTTTTTATCACCTTTTCTGAAAATTGAATGATTTTATTGCATATGCAAAAACGACTGCAAAGAACACACAGAAACCGGACACTACTATACCGGCAACACCCACGAAATCATGCCTGTATCCCAGCCCATCTTTTAGTAGCTGCTGTATAGCTGCCGAGTGTATACCGTCTGATAACTTCACCATCGTGTTATCGTCACCATATTGTGAGGTAAGAAGCCCATAAAGACTCCAGGCTACTGGGTTTATCCAGTAATACCACCTCCACCATATAGGAAGTCTCTGTAGTTTTCATCAATTATCATGTTAGGTTCTCAAAATGTATCTAATATATCAAAACGAGGGTAAGACTGCGTATATCAGAATATAGAAGTATTACCTTGTAAGGAATCATGAGGCCACTGAAGAGGTTCCATAGCATATAGAATGGAGCGGCTATAATTGACGCGACATTGTGATTGGGTGTGATTGCTGTTGTCATCATTCCGAAAAATGTGAAGTATAGTACTGTGAAGTATGTGAAGAAGATATACCAAACAAATTTCAGAGCTGTCCATTCGAACGATGCCATTGCATAGAAGATTACTGCATATATGATTGTCTGCCCCAATAGGTAAGGAAATTCTATTGCTACCTGGAAAAGAAAAATTTCTTAGATCGAAGAAAAGATGCATCCCCTGAAATGTCGGGATTTAACCCAAAAAGCGCAGGAACAGTTACCTGCGCGAAGGCGAAAGGTAGAGCTGAATATAACCCTGCGGCTCGCTCTCTGTAGGAAACAAATCTTTCAATGGAAACAACAGGCTGCACTGCTGTACCATTGGTGATTCCGAGGAACAGAACCGCTGCATATAGTGAACCCATTGCATTTATAATATCCTGCTGATTTTCCCTGCAAATTCGAACATACAAGTATATTGTTGCATAAAACATTGTAAGGTTTCTCATTATAAGTCCAGTTCAAATAAGCATACTTTTTAGAGCCAAATTTCCAGCATATCGATCCAAGCATCAGTGAAATGATAATGGTGTAGAAGAAACGAACTGCAGTGTACTGAGGATTCCGCCAGTATGATAGATTTTGCTTCCAAAGACAAGTTAGGAATTGGTCAGAGAAGGATCTCGAATATTTTGTTGGAAATGTTATTTCTTTAGAGTTACTTGGCGGTTTTCTTAAACGATCAACCAACTCTTTGTTATACCTAAAGCAAGGAAGAGTGCCAGTTAGTAGTTATAAGTTAATGAGTACCATGGTGATAAAATTCAGAGGTAAACTTACTGAAATAGCCTCGACTTTTTGTAGATTTCAGCAAAATCTACACCCAGACGTGCTTCTTCAGTCACGGACGTAGCTTCAAGCATCCATGCTGCGGGGTTGTAACCAGGCTTGATCTTTTGCACCCCTTCCACAGACTACAAATAATTCACATTATTAGCAGATAATTAAGTAAAATAAAAGATCGGGAAAGGGATCAAAAGACTTTAACACTAACCTCAAAATAATCAATGAGCTTGCAAGATTTTGGTCCAAGTTGACCAGCATAAATGACTTGGCCTCCGCGTTTCATAAACAAAAGCTGCCACATAGATAAATTTTGGTAAAATTACTGTTAGAGTATATAACATATCTTGAGGTCTCAACCATCAGCTTAAGCTTTTGGTTGAGTTAGTTCTTTGACATGGTATCAAAAGCCAACATGAAAAGAAGTCACGGGTTTGAGTCTCAACCACCCCTCATTTAAAGTAGATATTAAGCACTAGGTATGAGGAGTGTTGTTCTCATCCACACTTCTAGCCCAAAGGGTTCTCGTGTGACGGGTGTTCAAGCATATTATATATCTTGGGGCCTCAACCATCAGTTTAAGATTTTGTTTGAGTTGATTCCTTGACAACCACTTATAACAACTCTCCGTATGATTCAATCCAGAGAAGTTAACTACCTCATCAAATGACTCAAAAATGTCAATGCTTGGTTGATGAATTGTGCAGACAATAGTTCGACCAGTGTTAACGATATTCCTGACGGTTCTCATCACAATGGCAGCAGATCTTGCGTCCAATCCAGTTGTTGGTTCATCCATGAAGATAATAGATGGATTTGCAACCAATTCAACTGCAATAGTTAACCTTTTCCTTTGTTCCGTTGACAAACCATCAACTCCAGGGAGACCGACCAATGCCCCACTCAACGAACTCAGTTCAACAAGTTCCATAACTTCGTTCACAAAAGCCTGAATGTATATATATAGGCTGATCATGATATGCATAGACAAATAACGCGCTTTTTTTTTGAAAAGAAAAAACGAAGAAAATCCAACTGACACTTACCATTTGTGTCTCTAAGTCGACTTCTGATGATAGACGCAGCCATGCAGAGAACATAAGAGATTCTAATACCGTCAAGCAAGGAGAATGAATATCATTCTGCTCACAGTAACCAGATACTCTAGCAAATGTTTCTTGTTTTTTTGGATAACCCGATATGTAAACGCTGCCTTCTATGACTCCGCCGGTTTTTCTACCAGCTAAGACATCCATGAGGGTGGTTTTACCAGCACCGCTAACACCAACCAATGCGGTTAGCACACCAGGTCTAAATGCTCCCGTGACATCAACTAGTAGCTGTAATCTATCCTCCGTTACTCCTTGTTGTTTCATCTCCTGTATCATAGATGAAATTATCAGAAAATATTACTAAAAACAATCACAAGTTTACTTTTAATTTGTAATTTACTAACCAAAGGAACATCGACGTAATAGTTGATGTTGCTGAATGACATAGACAGTGGTTGAAATGGTAGAACCATACCCCTCTGTGTGATTGCTTTACCTATATTAAGCAAAAAAACAAAAATAGTAATAAGTTTCTTAAGACCTATAAACTTCAAACAAGAATGGAAAATGGATGTACAGTTACACACCGTTTAACTGGCCTGAGTGTTGAAAGAATTCTCTCAACTGGATGACAACAGTTTCACCTTTCCTCTTCCTTTCTTTCTCTAAGAACTCGGTTTTTGAAATTACGGCTTGTCTCTTTCCAAGGGCTGATTTAAACATTCAAACTTAAGGTGATCAGGATCTTTTTCCTCAATGGTTTAAACATTCAAACAAAAGTAGGAAAGAACTTCCAAAGATTTAGTGTGTAGGATGTATGGCTTACGATTAAGATAAGTTAAAAAGACGGTAAATAAGACATTGAACAAGAGTACATATCCAGCCATAACACCCACTCCAATCCAATACCAGTAACTTTCTGTAAACAAGCTTCTCGATCTCAATACAGCTTCACCTAGTCTCACATCTCCGAATGGCTATACAAACCAAAACAAAGAACGGATTTCAGTTTCTTTGAAGTACGCTACAGGGTTTCTTTTTTAGATTAAAACCAAATGAAGATAAAAAATCACCTTATCCCAGGAGTGCCCAAGAAACTCATTCACTGAAGCTGCATTTTGACCATACATGAGCGGAGAAACCCAGAAACCCCAGACCCACCACTTGGGTATGCTATCTGTGCAAATAAACAAATTAACTCATTTAAGTTGGAGTCTTTGAAGTCTATGTAAGTAGTCACTCGCAATATATTTACCTTTTGATATGATGTAATCCCCTAACCCCATCACAACTAACATGGCGAAAGAACCAAATGTGTTGGCTACTATCATATTTCGGCCTAGGGATCCCATCACACGGAAAAGTCCTGTTGCCATCTGGTGTATGAGAAAAAATAATAAGAACTGCTTGAAAAATCTGAAAATGAGAACAAGGAAAAGTTAGCATTGTAAGAATTGTAAGAATACTGATCAGAGATCAAAACTCTGCATTCAAGCATTTGTTACCTTAGGTAATTAGGATCGTAACCAATCACGAAGTACGTGACTGCCACCCAAACACCGGATTCAATTAACGAAGTTGGAATGCTCAACAACCAAGAAGGGATAGAATAAACCCAAGAAGGGTAGAAATGCAAGTCCCTATGCTTGTAGATAACAGGAAGTTTCATCACTAACATAGGGACCTCGGTAAATCCATTGAAAAGCATTATGACCATGGAAAAGAAGAGAGCCCCAATATATAGGCCTCCATCATCGACTGTATTGTGATGCATTTTTGATCTAAAAAATACCGTCATTGTGACAGCTGCAACAAAAAGTAGCTGCAAACGTGGACAAAATTATCAGGATACATCGTGACACACTACAAAATGAAAAGCAAAGAATGAACAGAAACTTTTGTGGCCCAATACCTGTATAAACTTAAAGACATAGATGAAAGAATTTCTTTTCATTAGTAACCTATGCCACGAATATCCAATCTTAAAAAGCTCCCATTTACTAACACCATATGAAGAGGTTGATAACGCTGCAGGATGATTATTCCGCCTATTGAATGGAATAAACAGATCCCGGCATAAGTTGCTCCCCACAGTGTAAAAGCGAAATGCTTCTACAAATTTATCTACTGGAACATAGCGGTAAGCACACGTATGATCAGACCAATACTGTTCCTGATCCTTCTTTGACGTAACCTGTGAACAAACTTTGCAATGAGACACATCCATGAAGCCGCCTATAATATGATCCATCACAATTTATGATACTCTACCTCTTGAAGGAAATCTGCAACATTTTTCCTTTCAGGACAAGTGAATCCCACGGAAGCGAAAAAATCAAGGACAGAATCACGAGGTCCTTGATAAACAATCTGGCCTTCACATAACAATATAATGTCATCGAACAGTTCATAAGTCTCCGGAGCAGGCTGCAGGAGGGAAATGACTGTTGTGCAATCAAGTGCGCTAGTTGAATGTTTGAGATACTTAATAATCTGGTATGTTGTAGAACTATCGAGTCCATTGGATATTTCATCCATAAAAAGAACTCGAGACTGTCCTGCTAATAGCTCACCTATTAAGGCAAAACGAACTCTTTATCAGTAAAATATGACGAAATAATGAACAAGCATGATCAAAAAGCATTTGTCTTAACTTAAAAAAGGTTAATATATCACAGAAAATACCTGTGGTGAGCCGCTTCTTTTGGCCACCAGAAATTCCTTTAAGCATCTCATCTCCTACAAGAGTGTCCGCGCATATATCTAAACCTAAAATCTTTGTATTAAAAGTTTTAGTACACCATCACAAGAAGAAAATTTTCAACTCTAACAAGAACCAAAATTAAGGTGAACCAGACAAACTGATAGTTCTTCATCCTGTCTTTTAAACTCACAATATTGGCATAGTACATATGCTTCATCCACTGATACTCCTATATTAGTATATTACTCTATAATTTGTATTTTGTACTTATGCCAAACTAAGATATAGCGCGCATGGAGCAAGCATTGCAAGCAAAAATGATCTGATGGAGTAGGATTATGTATGCTTTAGATTCGTAAAACTATGTTGTGTTTGACAATGATGCAATGCTTTAAGGTAAAAATCAGATGCAATTAGTAAAATACCTTTAGTATGTAATCAACAAGAAGGTTTGTGTCTTTGCCATCCAGAGACATTGCCTGCACCAAGTGTATAGATACATTATTGAAGGCAGTGACAGGAACTAACTCTTATTAAAATAGTTGGTTGATGGTATTAAATAGTGGAAATAGTAAAAAAAAATATCATTTAGCAAGGAAAATTATTTGGTAAGGTTTATAATAATGATTGTCCTAATATAATCATTTTTTTTTTCAACAAATGTGCACGTCTAATTTATTTGAAGTAGCACATGACCTTTAAGGTTTGCTACAAAGGTCAATGTAAAACAACTTCTTCGTCCATTATACTATTAACAAGGGTAAGATTGCATACATTCAACCCTTCTAAATCCCATTTTAGGTGGGAGCCCCTTAATGGCATAGGAGTATGACAAGAATGAAAAATTGCAAAAATAAAAAAAACAAATTTTTTAATTCAATGAAACACAGCACTAACCTTGATAAAAATGTCTAGGTCCTCTTCAGGTTTTAGTCTACATTGTTTTTCCCTCCTTGCAAGTTCCAAAAGCATTTCTGTTTAAAGGTTGTAACATTCACTTTATTTTTCAGGAAAAAATAAAAATCATTTCATTTTATACTTTATATGATGACAAAGATAGGAGGAAAAAAAAAAAAGCATACCATATTTGCTTCCAACACCTTGACAACGCGCGGCAAAAGAAAGAGTTTCCCTAACAGTCATTTCAGCAATATGGCAATCTTGTTGGCTTACATAAGCTGATGTCCTTTGAGGTACAAATTCTCGGAAATCATGTCCGTTGTATGTGATTCTACCTGACATCTTTCAATCACTAAAACTGATTTTAGGAGAAACCCATACTCATACTCATACTACCATAATCCACATTCTTACATTTATGCATCTCACTAAAGCACATCATTATTTATATTTTATCTTAATTCCAATCATAATCTAAATTACTGACCCATCAGGTCGCCATAATTGCAAAAAACAATGGCATTGACTATTGTTAGTGCAAGAGCTAAATCCACATTTATTGGAGTTTGGCGGTGATATTGATCACCAAATGTCTAAAGCAAAGGCACGTCATGTCGTGAGCAATAATGGGGATGCAAGGGGTTGAGTGCATTGAAGTTGGGGCTTCGGAGGATCTTTGATATGCCATGGTGATGGAGCAACAAAGAACAAGAAGATAGAAGCGCATAAAGAATCACTTGAACAAGGCAAGAAGGTGCACAAGCGGTGCCTTGAACAAGGCATGAGCATACCTAGTTCAAAGCAATCGTATCTCTTCCCTCTATTTTATCTATTTTGAACATAGTGTAAGTGATTTCTAAAAGGAGAAGAGAAAAGAACATGAAATTTGCCGAGTCCTTATGTTCCTCTCATTTAGTATCATTTTTTATTTTATTTATCCCATTTATCTTTAATTATTTTTATTTTGAAAACTAGGCTTATCGCTGAAGTACTTTTTATCTATCTTTTAAGAAATCAACTCATTTACCCTTTAATACTAATTTAACGTAACACTAAGTACTATTTGTCTATGTTTTACATTAAATGATTTTATATAATAAAGTAATGGTTTCTTTATATTAAATAATCAATGGCTTTTTAGTGTGCATTAAAAATTAATATCATTGGGATATGAAACTAGTATTTAAAAGGCTTGGTTTCTTTATATTATCATTCCTTTAATTTGCTACGTTGTAATTGTAAGATTTTTTTAATATATTAAATTTAAAGGGACAAACAAATAACACTATTGGATCTTTGACTTAAGTAGTATATCTAATTATGAATATTGTAGTTAAATTGGAATGTTGTTACCTTTAATCCAGGTGTTTGGCGTCCTGCAAGAGCTAGTAGCAAAGATGTTTTCCCAGAACTTGGAGGACCTAGTAGTAAGGTCAACCTGCAATTTTGTTAACTGGTCATTATATATAATTTGTTTTATATATTAAAATCACGCATTAAATTAATTTACGTAACGTTGGTACAATATTTAGAAAAAAAGTATTCATTTCAATTGTCCCATTTCACATTATTTATCAATCCCTTTTAATTTGTATTTTGTTCTTAATCTACAAGTTAAAACATAATCAGGTGAGATCTTGTTGATTCGGCTCAATGCCAAGGATTATTCATATCATTTTTTCATAGTTTTTATTTAAGACTGAAAAACTGAAAAACTGACTCTGCTTTATTTATATACTGTTACAACTCTAAATATAGAATTGGATTGGACTTTTGAGAGTCGTCTTTACAAAAGACGGTCTCTCAAGAGAGCAACTAAACCAACTATTTTAATAGTGACATGGAATTATTATTACGATATTTTCAGTAATGAAAATTTTTTGGTTGTTCATTTTACAAACAAAAATTCTACCGAATTTTTTATTAGTTTAGTTCAACACGTTGGTGCTACCCATAATTTATAGGTCTGGGTCCTCCACCGAATGAAAATGCATTGAAAATAATAAAATAGAATGAAGTACCTTGATGGTCTTATGATTCCACTAATGTCATCTAAGATGGTAAGTTTCTTTCTTTTTCCTGGGAACATATGCAACTTCCTCAACAGAGCCTACGGATCAGAATTATTAAAAAAAAAATCCATGATTAATTAAGAACTTAATTAAAAAAATAAAATTAGTAAGACATGCATAATATTTGATAATTAAGTTAAGTTTGAAGTGTACCTCAGACATATTGAGAATGAAATTAGGAATTGTTGGCAGTGCCCTGCTTCCAATTTGCACATATGACTCCACTGTTAAGTTCATAAACCGAACTTCTACCTTTGGAAATTCCATATCTACCCTGTAACATTTTATTACCAAAACAATAATTATTATGTTAATATACACCTACTCTCATGAGTCATGATCAAATCATATTCGATTTTCTAAATTCTGATCATAGCTATTCTGAGCGTGATATATCAAAATAATGATAATGATCATTCGTTATTAATTTTCTTGATGCTATCTCGCATTTTGTACAAAGATAATCTTAAATACTTTTTTCGTTTTGGATTACATGTAATCTTATAAACATTGTACTGTTTATTTATTATCATTACTTTATGATTAATTTTTAATTAATAAGTCAAAATAGAGTCAAGTGATATATTGTTTGATTCATTTCAATTCAATAATTATTAATATCAAATTTTTATAATTTTTAATTATATATGATTTAATATATTAAAAATTGAATTAATCTATTGAATTGTGTCTACGAGATATAAAACATATCTAATTTCACCCTCATTTAGAAAAATATCAATTTTCTTGACTTGGGATAAGAAAGAGTGTCAGTCAACTTGTTAAAAACAAAATTATCTTCCTTTTATTTCAATCAAATTTCTTAAGAGTCACACTAACATGGGATCACAGATGAGTATTGAATGAAAGAAAATAAATGTTGCATGTAAATTATTAGGGGTCACACTAACAAGGAATCACACTAACATTTGCGTAAATAATTGAATCTTGAGGACATGAAAAAATGTTGCCAATAAGAAATAAGTCATGATTTATTTATTAATATATTATAAGAGAAAATAAGACACTTAATTATAATACTAGAGAATACTCATGAATACATACGGTCTACTCCATAACAAGGAATATTTCCATTTTTTCTTCATAATTAGTAGTAACATACATGTAGCTAGATCACATTATCTGAAAATTAAAGAATTAAGCATGAATTCCTACATTAACTGAATTATTCAATTTGATTTATTTTATCTAATAAATATAAATACACTTTATAGCATCCATTTTCCTGCCATATAAAACAGATCAAAAGTTGAAGTACTTTATTTTTATACAGAAGAAACATCATCTACTTTGGCTACTGTATTAATTATCATTGTCTACATTTTATAAAAAAAACAAAATAAATAAATAATAGCATTGTCTATATTACCTTTGTCAAAATCTCTCTCATCTATTATTCAACCACAATTTTATTAAATAGATAGTGACTACAAATCTACATTAGTCAATCTAGTTGGTCCATTTGAGTTTGTTTTTAACCATTTTTTGGGAAACTTTTTTTAATCCAATGGGGCTAAACTTCGTCCCTAGCTAGATATAAATTTTATGTTCCTTATAATTCTCTACAATTATGAATACACTCATTTCAAGATCGATTATTTTCCTTTTAAAATACTTACATACATACTCTTTCTTATTCTTAACTCATTTTTAAATAGGGTTAATTATCCTCAAAAAAAAAAAAAAAAACGGTTAATTAACCCTAAAATATGTATTTTTCACTATATTATCCTTACCTACATTAACTTATTCTAGCGAAAAACCATTAACAATTGACTGATTACCCTTTCTTTCTCCTTTCTAAATGGTTCTATTAAACCTACTTACAAATTAGTGAAAAGTTAAATGTGACTAATTAGAAGAATACAAGGGAGTATTATGTAATAAAATGTTATTATTATAAAAAGTATTAGAGATCCAAATTAAAGAATTAGACAGATGAAATATATAATTTGCTATGAGACATCTATATTTCCTAATGTGGATCTATAAGTACTTCCTCCATTTTATATTAGTCGCAATATTGCAAAACTTGACACTACTCATTCATCAACCTTAATGTGTGATTAAATCTATAAATTAAAATATAGTCAAGTGAGATCTTGTTTGATTCGTCTCATTACAAAGATTATTAATATCAAATTTTTATAATTTATTATTTTATATAATTAGAAATATTATGAATTAAATTAATGCATTGAATTGCGTGAATCATCAAATTTGCGAGTAAATTGCGACTAAGGAAGCATAATATCGATCATAACAAATTTAAAATGAGCAAATTTATAGTTATTTACAGACAATGCAGAGTCAAAATAGCTTAGACCACTACCTGATGTAGCTCAATAAAATTATTTAATCATAAGATGACTCAGTTTTTATTAATTTGTAATAAGAAAAAAAAAAAAAGGAAAAGCGAGAGGAAGGAGCAAAAGATTACGCAAGAAAACGTTGGCGCATTCGATCAAAGAAAAGCTGAGGATCATTTTCAACAGAAGCAAAAAGACGATCCAAAACAAGCTTGCGCTCATCCACTCCCAGTTTACCGACATGGATCTCTTTAGAATCTCCTAGAAGATTCCTGAAGATTCCACGCCGTACTCTGTTATACGTCGGAAGCCTCTCCAGTGCAGCCCATTTCAACGCATCTTCATCCTCGCCTTCGTCTCGAAACGACTGCGTTCGACTGAACACATTCTCCGCCGCCGTCGAGTTCCACATGACGAAGGCGAGCGAACCAATTAATTAACCTTCTAGAAAGTTCGTCCTAACAATTAACAATGGAGTCAGGATATGTGGTGAATGATTGATTAAATTGAGGAAAATGTGGATGCAAATAGTTAATGGAAAGGAAAAAATTGGTGTTAGGTTTAAAGGAGGGAAGAGTATTAGTGGTTTAGATGAGCTGCCATTGTAAAGAGGGAGTGAGTGTATTTATTTCAGTCATCTAATTTCTTTAATTTTCAGTCTTAGCTTGTTTATGTTGATGGTAATTGGTATGCAATTATGGTAGTTTAGCTTGGTTGTTGGATTATTTGTCCATGCATTTAATTCTCCTATTCTCTCATCTTCCACCTTCTTTCTCTCTCCTTTTTACTACTTGTATTCACTATTATTGTGTGAATGTGTCGTTTTATACACCCCATGTTTGGATTATAAATGTGTACTCTATTATATGTTTTATCCATGTTTGTAAAAAAATGTTGTATTTGTTAGAAAGGTAGGGAGAACACTACAAAAAAATGGTTATATGGCGACGAGAGCTTTCGACGCTTTTTGGAAGCTATTTGGTCAAAAAGTGGATTTAGCGACGAGATGGCGACGAACTCTAGGTTGACGCTATACCATTGGACGCTAAAAAGAAATTCGATGCGCATATATAAAGCAATATGCCTACAATAGAGCAATTTAGTTACCGTACATACATCATTTCCTATGTACATAAGGATAGCATTTCACAGATCAATGCATTCAATGAATCGTAACATTACTTGTAATACTCCCCCTTGAATGCATTACATATATGGAAATTTTATTATGACATTCATAGCCCTAAGCCGTCTCATTAAAATCTTTATAAAAAATGCCAGTGGAATAAAAACCTGAGAAAAGGAAAAAGAGTATAGTGAGCATATTTCCCCCTGAAGCTAACATATGTCTCAAAATCGGCCCATTCCAGTCTTGCGTACCAAATACTTGAATTTCCTTTACGAAAGTGACTTTGTGAATAAATCAGCGAGATTTTCACCTGATTGAAATTCTTGGTCTTTTATCTTTTTATCTTTCTGCATATCATGTGCGAACAAAAATCTTGATGACAAGTGTTTTGTTCTATCTCCCCTGATTTATCCTTCTCTAACTTGGTTGATACAGGTATCATTATCTACATAGATTGTAGTTGGTGCCCTAGTTGTATCGTTTAAACCAGAATCTTCTTGGAGTGGGTCGATCATACTCACTCTCGACTAGCTTTATACAAAGCTATAAATTCTGCATGATTTGAGTATGTAGTCTTTAGAG
The DNA here is from genome assembly GCA_019776075.1 of Amaranthus palmeri. Classification (NCBI taxonomy): domain Eukaryota; kingdom Viridiplantae; phylum Streptophyta; class Magnoliopsida; order Caryophyllales; family Amaranthaceae; genus Amaranthus; species Amaranthus palmeri. The sequence goes on from JAAKBH010000475.1 coordinate 167,795, forward strand.
TTTATTTTGTTAATTTTCAAGATATTGTGGTTCCTGCATATGTAAATACATATCCAGTTTGTGACTTGGCCATATGTGGGCCGCCAGATAGATATCCTACATCAGCATATCCAGTAAATATGACATCATTTCTTGACTGGAAAAATAATCCAAGATCTATAATTCCCTTTAAGTATTGAAATAGATGTTTTATCCCAGCCAAATGTCTTTTTGTTGGTGCATTACTATACCTAGCTAACAAGTTTACAAAAAATGATGTATTAGGTCTTGTATTATATGCTAAGTACATTAAAGCACCAATGGCACTCAAGTATGGCATTTCAGGGCCTAAAATTTTTTCATTTTCTTCTTGTGGACGGAATGGGTCATTCTTTATGTTTAGTGATCGTATCGCCATTGGGGAATTTAGTGGATGAGCCTTGTCCATGTAGAACAGTTTTAAAGCTTTTTCAGTATAATTGCTCTAATGGAAAAATACTCCACTTTTTTCAATTGTTCGATATGTAGTCTAAGGCAAAATTTAGTTTTTCTCAAATCCTTCATCTCAAATTGCCTCACCAAATATTTAGCTTTTATTTCAATTTCTCTTGGAGTTCCAAAAAAATTTAAGTCATCTACACAACAATTATTATAAAACCTTATTGAGATCGTTTAATGAATACACATGGACTAATTTGGTTATTTTTAAATCCTGCTTTCATATGGCTGGTATTAAGACAAATGATATGGCTGGTATTAACTCAAATGATTATACCACATTCACCCAGATTGCTTTAATCCATACAATGATGTTTTTCATTTTATGAAAACATTTCACTAGGTACATTCTTTATTGGTAAGTTTAATCCATACAATGATGTATATATATATATATATGTATATATATATATATATATATATATATATATATATATATATATATATATATATATATATATATATATATATATATATATATATATATATATATATATATATATATATATATATATATATATATATATATATATATAAGGAAAGTTTTGTGGCAAGAGCTTGAAAAGATTGATTCCATTTTGCCGTGTGTTTACATTGGGGACTACAATGCTATATATAAAGAAGATCACAGGAAAAATGGCTCCGATGTTACAACATACGAGACCCATGATATGAAGAACTGGATAGAAAATAATGAGCTTCATCCTTTGAGGGAACGTGGTCACTACTATTCCTGGTCTAACAAAGAGTGTGGAGAGCAGCGCACCCTGACGAAGATTGATCATGCAATTGGAAATCTTCAATGGTTGAATACTTATAGCCATGCTACTGTCAATTACGTCAACCCCCAAACCTCCGATCATACCCCGCTTATCCTAAAGCTCGATAGCCACCCTCAGCTGCAGAATAGTCCCTTCCGGTTCCTTAACTATCTTTGTGAGCATAAAGAGTTCCTTAAGATTGTGCGTGAGGCTTGGAATCTGCAGGTCAAGGGGTCAGGGCTTCAGAAGATCTGGCACCAGTTGAATAATGTGAAAAGAGCCTTGAAAAATCTTCATGTTCGGGAGTTCGCTGGGATTGAAGATAAAATCAGAAATTGGGAGGAAACTCTTGACCACGTGCAAAACCAACTTCGAGACGATCCTACTAATGTAGAGTATCACCTCAAGGAGAAAGAGGCAACAACCCAGATTCGCAAGTGGAGGAAAATTGATGAAAAAGCGTTGCTTCAGAAATCAAGAATCAATTGGCTCAAGCAAGGGGATGAAAGTTCAGCTTACTTTCATGCTTCAATGAAGGAAAGAAGAGCTGCAAACAGTATTACCGAGCTTCAAACTGCAGAGGGTAACTGGGTCAATTCCACAAAGGGCATCCATGACGAAATCACTAATTTCTACCAGAATCTCCAAGGCACTGAAACTTTGAACCTTGAGGGGATAGATAGAAACATCATGAGGAAAGGGCTCCAGTTAGACAACCAAAATACCCAGATGCTTATTCAGAGTATAACTGAGGAGGAAATCAAAGAGGCAGTTTTTGGTATGAGTGACAACAAGGCTCCAGGGATTGATGGCTTCAATGCTTACTTTTACAAAAAGACATGGGACATCATCAAGGAAGACCTCATCTGTGCCATAAAAGACTTCTTCAATCAGAGTGAGATGTTCCCCCCGATTAATTGTACAGCTGTCACCCTCATTCCTAAAGTGACTAATGCGAGTAAAGTGGGAGACTTTAGACCTATTGCTTGCTGTAATGTTCTTTTCAAGATCATCTCTAGAATCCTTTCTGGGAGATTGCAGAGAGTAATGGGTACAGTCATCGATCAGGCTCAGTCGGGGTTCATTCCTGGGAGACAAATGGCAGACAATATTCTTCTTGCAGCTGAGATCATCAAAGGTTACTCCCGAAAGAATAACAGCCCGCGGTGTATGATCAAGATGGACCTCAGGAAAGCTTATGACTCCATCAGCTGGAACTTCCTCTTCTCTGTCATGGCCGAAATGGGTTTTCCTCCTTTGTTCGTAAATTGGATTAAAACTTGTGTCACCACTGTTTCATTCTCTGTGTTGGTTAATGGTACGCCTACCAAGCCGTTTGCAGCTAAGAGAGGCCTCCGTCAGGGCGATCCCATATCTCCTTATCTTTTTGCTATAGCTATGGATTATTTGTCTAGACTTATGCAGGATCAGAGACATAACGGGAAATTCCACTATCACCCCAAGTGTAAAGAGGAGAATATCACCCACCTCCTTTTTGCAGATGATCTCCTCTTGTTCTGTCGTGCTGATAAGATGTCCATTCAGAGTAGTATGAACACCTTCAATAAGTTCTCGCGAGCGTCTGGTCTGGAAGCCAATGTGAATAAAAGCAATGTTTACTTCTCAGGAGTTGATAACCAAACCAAACACAGGTTACTGCACTTCCTCCAAATGGTTGAAGGTACCTTCCCCTTCCGATACCTGGGGGTGCCCCTGCATTCTAAAAAGCTCAATTCCAGAGATTGTCGTCCGCTGGTAGAAAAAATTGTGGGTCGTATCAGCTACTGGTCCTCTCGCCTTTTATCCTACGCAGGGAGAATCCAGCTTGTACGTAGCGTCATTGGGGGTATTCAGAACTTTTGGGCCCAAATCTTTTGCCTCCCAAAGAAGTTGATTAAAATGGTGGAAAGCATCTGCAGATCTTTCATCTGGACCGGTAAAGAAGGGATTTCGAGGAAAGCAGCTGTGGCTTGGAGCCAGATGACCTTGCCTCTCTTAAAAGGGGGTCTGAACCTGAAAGACATGCAAACTTGGAACAAAGCCGCCATCTTGAAGCATCTTTGGAACTTAGCTCGGAAAAAAGATAACCTCTGGGTTAAATGGGTTCATAGCCATTATATGAACAACCAAGATATACGAAATGTTCGAGTCTCTATACATGCCTCGTGGGTTTTCAAGAAGATCATCAAGCACAGATATCTTGTAGATAAATTAGGGGGGTGGGATCAATTCATAAACGATCCTAACTTCTCTATTGGTGGGGTCTATAATCGGCTGATAGAGGATGCACCTAGAGTTCCTTGGGGAAAATCATGATCAAGAACTATGCCAGTCCAAGCGCAAAGTTCATCACTTGGTTAGCTGTTCAGAACAGACTTGCAACGAAAGATCGCATTGAGAAATGGATAGATACGGCAGATAATAAATGTGTTCTTTGCAATGGAGAAATGGAATCGATCCAACATCTTGTCTTTGAATGTCAGAACGCAAAGGACATCCGCACACAGATTTTCAGATTCCTTCGTGAGAGACTCGATGAGGCTGATTTTCAGACTGAGATTAGATTCATGGCCAAGCTCAACAGGAAGAAGACTGACAGAGCCAAGTTGATTGTGGCTATATGGACAGAAATGATATATTGCATCTGGAGGCAGCGAAATAGTAAAATTTTTGAGAATCGCATCTTTAGCCAGAAAGAGATGTATGAGCTTATTATCTTTAGAGTTGCAGGGAGGGTTAGTAGTAGGATGGCCGATTGGCTTGTATCTATGTAGCTTTTGGTAGTTTTCTCTTTTTGGGTTATCGCTCCCCTTTTTGATGTGAGTGATAGCGTTTTTGGTGGCTTGGTCTGCAGTTAATTTACAGACCGAGCGTGTTTCCCCCCTCTGTATTTATATTTTTTGGTATATATACAAATCAATTGACAAAATATATATATATATATATATATATATATATATATATATATATATATATATATATATATATATATATATATATATATATATATATGTTGGCCCATTTGGTTTTGATGATAACATAAACATTTATAAACAAACATATTATGTTTTTGAGATTGTGTGATAGGTCAAATATCCGATCTTTAAAAGGGTCGTTGATGGACCATTAAACGTTGAAAATGGATTACTAAGTAACTGTTTCAAGATCAAGTCAAAGTTCGAAGATTGGTCAATCGGAGACAGTGCAATGTTCCCAGATCAGCGGTCAGAGAAGAAGTCAGCAAAAATAATTAAGAAAATAATTTTTACTTTTTATTTTTCATTTTTAGTTTTGTTGTACGGTTGATAAAAACTAGGTTGCACAAGGTAGTTATCTTGAAAATATTTTAAATCTAGATCTTAAATTAAAAATAACTAACTTTTTAATTTAAATCTTAAAATTAGATTTCTTAAATTTGTCTTAGCTATTTTTAGCTAGAAGACAAGAAAAACTTGGAGTAACCACCAAGTTTTCCTAGCCAAGTACGTAAACTAGCCCACAATTCCCACATCCTTTGATCATGGGATCATGGCTAAACTAGATCTAAAATGTATTTAAACCATTTTTTCTTAACCGGCACATTTGGTGATCAATTGAGAGAAAAATATTTTTCCGAAAATATTTGTGCCCAAAATATTTCGTGAGTTTCTAAATCAAAAGAAAAGGAAATCTTGATTCGTTTTAATTGCTAATTAATTTCAAGATTAGATCCTTGTGCAATTCTTGTTTTGATTCATCCATTTTAGATAAATCTTGTATGGGTTTATTTGAGAGAATTTGTAATTAGACTTGGGTAAGTCTAAAGGGGAATAGAGAATAGAGAAGAGAGAAAGAGAAAGAGAAAGAGAATAGGGAAAGGGAACGAGAAGGAGAAACCGAGAGAAGAGAAAGAGAAGGAGAAGAGAATAGAGAAAGGAGAAGGAGAAATTATTTTGTGTAATAGAGAATTGATTTACATAAAATAATAGAGAAGAGAAATCCCTAGAGGGTCGTGGTTCTTTTTCCCACGTTAAATCTTGGTGTTTCTTTTAAGTTTTCTTTAAATTGTCTTGAGTATTTTATTATTCAAATTCCGCAAGAAAATAGGGCAAAAAATACTCTAAGGGCAAAAGCAACAATTCACCCCCCTCTTGTTGCAGTTCATTGTCTCTAAGTGTTTCTACAATTGGTATCAGAGCCCTGTTCCTCATTTGATCAGGAAACCCTGAGAGCCGTATCTTGGTATATTAGAGATGCAGAAAATGAACGAGCGCATGGAAGAAGGGTACTCTACTCAGAGACCACCAATGTTCGATGGCAAATTCTATACTTATTGGAAAAACAGGATGAAGATCTTCATCAAAGCCGAAAATTATCAAGTTTGGAGAGTCATCGAAATTGGAGATTTTGAGGTAACAACTACCAACTCCAATAACGAGACTGTTCCCAAACCTATTACGGAGTACGAGAAAGAAGATTTTCAAAAAATGGAAATGAATGCTCTTGCTATCAAATTACTTCATTGTGGGCTTGGTCCAAATGAACATAATCGCATTATGGGATGCAGAACCGCCAAACAAATTTGGGATCTGCTGGAGGTTACCCACGAAGGAACGAGTGAAGTAAAGCGTTCCAAGATTGACTTGCTCATGTCCAAATACGAAAGATTTGTGATGGAACCTAAAAAGAAAGCATTCAAGAAATGTTTACTAGGTTCACGAATATCACGAATGAGCTTGTCTCCCTTGGAAGGCTAATTCCCTCAGATGAACAAGTGCGAAAAATCCTAAGAAGCCTACCTCAAGATGATCGTTGGAGAGCGAAGGTCACAGCCATTCAAGAATCTAAAGATTTCACAAAATTTAATCTGGAAGAATTGGCTGGATCCCTTATGACTCATGAATTACATCTGGGAACAGCTGACAGTTCTAGGAACAAGGGTTTGGCTCTGACAGCAAACGATCAAGAAGAATCAGAAATTGATGAGGAAGAGGCAGACATGCTGGTACGTAGGTTCAAGAAGTTCTTCAGGAACAACAAGTATAAAAATCAGAGAAACAACAAAGAAAGAGGAACTTCAAATTCTAAAACATATGAATGCTACAAATGTGGAAGTACCGAGCATTTCATCAAGGATTGCCCATTATGGAAGAATGAGAAAGTTAAAGGGAAAGCAAGAGAAACAGGAAGACAACCTACAAAAGGAAACTTCAACAAAGCCGATTTACGCAAAGCCATGATAGCTGCATGGGGAGAATCCGAAAGCGAAACCGAAACTGAAGCTCCCATTGAAGAAGAAGAAGTAGCCAATCTTTGTCTCATGGCGACGCATGATGAAAAATCTAAAGGAAAAGAGGTACTGTCTTCTGATCCATTTTCTGATTATTTATTTAAATTGGATAAACATAGATTAATTAAAATGATTTTAGAATCTCACGAAAATTTAGATTAACAAACAGCCATCTGTCTCAAAATGAAAAAGACCTTAAAGCATGCAAAGACCAAATATCCTACCTTAATTCTTTTAGGTCCGATGTGCAAACTCGATCCTTTGAATTGCTTGATAATAATGTGATGTTAAAAGAAGCTATAGAAAAGGTTAAAGAAGAAAACATCATGTTAAATATTGAATTGAATCAACTTAAGCAATTTGAGATGGAAGTAAATTATGAGTCTAATAAAGAAATTAAATGTGTCCTTCTACAAATGAAATCAGACCTAGAATTCGCCTTAAAAGAAAATGATCGACTTAAGCTTGAATTAAATTCAAGAGAAAAAGGGAAAATCAAAGAAGTTCCCAAATGGATTCTTAATGCTAAAACCAAATGAACCGAAGGTCTAGGATATGATTGTAACACCCCCATAATTAGGCCAAATTTTAAAAAGAATTTTTAAGGGAAAACATAAACCAAAGCCTAATCACGGAAGCGTTACCGCCACATCTATCCCTAATAAGGAATAAATGTAAGGCTAAACAACTATATAAAATAATTCTATGCGATACAATTTAAGAACTAAACAATGTTTACAACTGGAAGTGAAATTTTAACTAAGACGTGACTACTAATAAAATTATTTTTCTAGGTGAACCTCACTCTACGATCCCCACGTGATCAACCACCTGCAAAATAAGAATACAAGAAAACAAGGGAAACTCCCAAAATCAGATAAACTGAGTAATTCCAACTCCATCCCGTAAAACAGTTTAGTTTGAAAATAATTTAAGAAAAACAAAATATAATTGAGTTAAAATAATTGTAGAAAAACAAAATATTATCAAACTGAGTTAAATATCAAATTTTATGAGTATAAAATAAAAATAAAACATAAGCCAATTAATTAACTTGATATTTAATGATGACCACACATATATCCAGTTTTAATTTGAGGGAACGAGAACGCCAGTAGGCCGAGGCTTCACCCCTATACCTACATCATCAAGAGGTCGTCACCCCAAAATAATTCATCAAGGCCAGCAGAGTAGTCTCAGGTAACCCTAATGTGCACACCCCTTCTACTTGGATCACAACAAATAGAAGGAAGACCAAAAATCGCATCGAGCATCAAAAATAATAATAATAATAATAACCTGTCGGCAGCTATACTAACCAAACAGGGCAACCTGTTCATCACTCTTATACTTGGATCACAACAAATATAAGAGTTTCATTCCCTTCGTTACACTTTACGTGATTTAATATATTTTAATAATTGTTCGCGAGCACATAAACATATAGTCAAACATCACATTATTCATTTTATGTAAAATGATTATAAATTTTCTCAATAAATATATATCTCAGAAATATCCAACTGAAATCTCATATCACCTTCTTAACATCAATTTGGTGATCACAACAATTAATATCATAAGTAGTTCTTTTTCGACTCAAATTGTCTTTTAAAACCATAATTAAAATAATAATATAACTTTCATAAAATAATAAGATAAATACTTTTCTTTCAAATTTAAAACCATATCAAACTTGGTTTAAAATAATAATACAAGTTTTATCAAAAATAAATAATTTTAAACTCAAGGTTTGACAAAAATAATATTCACGATAAATTGACAATTAAATGGTAAACATAATGTCACACAAAAATAATATCATATAAAAAATCAAACATCCCATTTAAACACATTAATATCACATAGCACATAATACTAACGGGATAATCCTAAATAGATGGACATCGAAAATTACCTTGTGAAACGAGTCTAGGATATAAATGTATGATCTTATCAAACTTCCTTTAAGAACTTGACTTTAAAGTATGATTGTTGTTTAAAATTTGTATATAGGATATTTAAAGAACGAAAATACAATAATGGTGAAAAAGGATTTGGTAATAGGTGTAAAGCAAGAAAAATGGTGAATGAGAGAAAAAGAATTAGAAAAAGAAGAGAGAAAACTGATTTGGTGAAATATGAAAAAAAACAGTTTAATTTATCAGTATAAAAATGAGGTAGGTTAAAATATCAGTTTTAAAACTGATACACGGTTTCCTTCCAAAAGAAAACTAACTTTCAGTTTTTGAAAAGAATCAGTTTTTAAGTTTTCTAAAAATCTGTTTTAAAGTTTTCTAAATATCAGTTTTAGAATTTTCTAAAATATCAGTTTTAAAGTTTTCTAAATATAGTGTTTTCTAAAATATCAGTTTTAAAATTTTCTAAAATATCAGTTTTAAAATTTTCTAAAATATCAATTTTAAAATTTTCTAAAATATCAGTTTTAAAATTTTCTAAAATATCAGTTTTAAAATTTTCTAAAATATCAGTTTTAAAATTTTCTAAAATATCAGTTTTAAAATTTTCTAAAATATCAGTTTTAAAATTTTCTAAAATATCAGTTTTAAAATTTTCTAAAATCTCTGAAAAGTTTTAGAATAATTTTATTTTATTTTATTTTTTTTTAAAAAAAACGTGGGATTACAATGATAAACATGATAAAAAGAAAAAGGTCTACGTTGATCTCCCAAATAAAAAGGTTTGTTCCTTTTGTGGCAAAACTGGGCACCTGAAACATCAATGTTTAAAAAGGGAACAACATAACAAAACGAACCAAATATATGTCGATAGAGTTTGGATTAAGAAATATGATTCTTGTATAATCGACATGGAACCCAAGGATGGCTGGGTTCCACCCTCTAACAACTAATTTCGTTTTGCAGGTTCTAGTGAGGGGGAACAGCTCATGGTATCTCGACAGTGGCTATTCCAAGCACATGACAGGCGATAGATCAAAATTTCTCTCACTAGAAGCCTATGATGGAGGAACTGTGACCTTTGGCGACAACATGAAAGGTGAAATCATTGCAAAAGGCAAGATAGGAAGGTCAAGTTCCCATGCTATAGATAATGTATTTTTGGTCGAGAATTTAAAGCACAATCTTTTAAGTATTTCTCAATTTTGCGACAAAGGTAACTCTGTAAACTTTACTTCTGAAAAGTGCATCATTTCTAGGAACGACACAGGAGACATCATTCTGGAAGGAATCAGAAAAGGGAACACCTACGTGGTGGACCTGCACACTGTTCCTAAAACCAGTCTAACATGTCTAAGCGTTATAGAAGATGACCCTCTTCTTTGGCATAAAAGATTAGGTCATGCTAGTTTTTCATTGCTTAATAATTTACGATCTAAAGACCTAGTAAGAGGATTACCGTCCCTTAAATTTCAAAAGAATGAAGTATGTGATCCTTGTGCTAAAGGAAAACATGCAAGGTCATCCTTCAAACCTAAAAATGCCGTGACTACCTCAAGACCACTTGAATTAATTCATATGGATATTTGTGGACCTATGAGAATCCAAAGTCGCAGCGGTAAGCGATATGTTTTTGTTATAGTTGATGATTATAGTAGATTTACATGGACTTTATTTTTATCTAGCAAAGACGGGGCTTTTGATGAATTTGTTGCATTCGCTACTAAAATTCAGAAATCCAGTAACAATCAACTTGTCCACATAAGATCGGATCATGGTAAAGAATTTGAAAATTCAAAGTTTATGGATTATTGCAACGAGCATGGTTTAAGTCACAATTTCTCCGCACCTAGAACACCACAACAAAATGGTGTGGTTGAACGTAAAAATAAAACCTTAGAAGAAATGGCTAGAACTATGTTAATTGCTATTGGTCTACCTAGAAATTTTTGGGCCGAAGCCGTTAATACTGCATGCTATATATTAAATCGCGTATTAATTAGACCAATCACTTCTAAAACCCCCTACGAATTATTTCAAGGAATTAAACCTAATATTTCATATTTTCGAGTCTTTGGATGTCGATGTTTTGTGCATGTCAATGGAAAACGAAATATAGGTAAATTCGATGAAAGAAGTGATGAAGCGGTATTTCTTGGCTATTCATCTCATAGTAAAGCATATAGTAAGAAAACAATGTGTGTTGAGAATTCTGTTCACATAATATTTGATGAAACTAACTTTATGACAAGTGAACAAGAAACAGGTGATTTTAAGATAGGTCTTGCTGATTTGGACGATGAAGAAAATATACAAAAGGAGCAAGATCTAGAAGAACAACAACAAGTTCAGAATGCTGAACCAAATCAAGAACAGGAGCCACAGGCAGAACTGGAACAGCCTGCAGTTCCTAATCCAGATATCCCAAGAGAAAATCAAGAAGAGAGAAATGATGGTGAACCAAATCAGAATCAAGTCAATGAGCCTGCTTCCACGTCTGTCTCCACCAGAGACTTTGTTCCAAGACCGTGGAAACACCAAAAATCACAACCACTTGACTTGATCATAAGCGACATGAACAAAGGAATACAAACAAGGTCACAAATGAGAAACTTTTGTGCACACTTTGCTTTTCTATCAACTATGGAACCCAAGAATCATGAAGAAGCTTAACAAGATTCGGATTGGGTGGTAGCTATGCAAGACGAATTAAATGAGCTTGAAAGAAACAAAGTATGGCACTTGGAACCTAAACCCAAGAACAAGAAGATAATTGGACTGAAATGGGTATTCAGGAACAAGCTGGATGAACATGGCACAATTGTTAGAAACAAAGCAAGGTTAGTGGTAAAAGGATACAATCAACAAGAAGGTATTGACTATACTGAAACTTTTGCTCCCGTAGCTAGATTAGAAGCTATTAGAATTCTTATTTCTTTTGCTGCTTTCATGAATTTTAAATTATATCAAATGGACGTAAAATGTGCATTCTTAAACGGGTTTTTAGAAGAAGAAGTATTCGTGGAACAACCACCTGGCTTTGAAAACCCAATTTCTCCGGATCACGTCTACAAGCTTGATAAAGCTCTTTATGGGCTAAAACAAGCACCTAGACAAAGGTACGAGAGATTATCTAAGTTTTTGATTGATAACAAGTTCATACGTGGTAAAATTGATAAAACCTTATTCTTTAAGAATAAAGGTTCGAATATTTTAGTTGTTCAAATATATGTTGATGATATTATTTTTGGTGCTACTAATGAATCGTTATGTAAGGAATTTGCTGACCTAATGAGTAATGAATTTGAAATGAGTATGATGGGAGAATTAAATTTCTTCCTTGGTTTGCAAATTAAACAAACTGCTAACGGTATCTTTATTCATCAACAAAAATACATAAAAGAACTTCTAAAGAAATATGGACTAGACAATGCTAAGACAAACCATACACCCATGGCCACTAACATTAGATTAGACTAAGACTCTAACGGAATTAATGTTGACCAAACGATGTATAGAGGCATGATAGGATCTCTACTATACTTAACAGCTAGTAGACCCGATACATCCTTTAGTGTTGGTTTATGTGCTAGATTTCAATCAAATCCTAAGGAATCACATCATACGGGAGTTAAAAGAATTCTAAGATATTTGAAGGGAATAGATGACTTATCCCTATTTTATCCTAAAAGTGATGTCTATGACTTGAAAGGGTATAGTGATGCAGATTATGCAGGTGATCTTGTAAATAGAAAAAGCACTTCAGGAATGGTACAGTTTCTTGGATCTTGTTTGGTATCATAGAGTTCTAAGAAACAGAACACAGTAGCCTTATCCACTGCAGAAGCTGAATACGTAGCAGCAGCAACCTGCTGTTCCCAAATGCTTTGGATTAAACAACAGCTAAGAGATTTTGGTATTAAACTTGAATGTCTTCCTATTTATTGTGATAATACTAGTGCTATTTGCATTTCAAAAGATCCAGTGCATCATTCTAGAGTTAAACATATTCATATTAGACACCATTTTCTTAAGGATAACGTAGAGCATAAAAATATTATTGTTAAACATGTCAATACTAGTGATCAAGTTGCAGATATTATGACCAAACCGCTTCCAAGAGAACAATTTGAAAAGATGAGGTTGGAGCTAGGTATGATCAAGCTTCACTAAAGTTTAATGCTAGTATTTCTCCTCAAAACATCTTGAAAAATCGGAAGGGTTCAATCAACCACAACCAAGATTGATTATTCAATCATTGCGAGATTTGGGTATGCTTCTATTTAAATATATGTCTTAAACTTTATCTTGATTGCTTGCATGTTTGAACTGATTAGACCAAGTAGCATAAATTTATTTTATATTATATATTATTATTTTATATATTAATACCCACATATTATAAATTATTTTTAAAAAATCACAAAAATATTTTATTTTTCACAAATTCCAGCATTTTATTTTATTTTATTTTATTCGGTGAGCCAACATTATTTATGAAATGGAAGACGGATAATAAAGCTTTTTTGGTGTTATAATCTATAATAATACTTGTGGTTAGAATATTATATATTTGATGTGTTATAATGTAATATATTTGGTGTTACAATGTTACAATGTTATATATTTGGTAATATAATATAACATATTTGGGTATATAATAATATATATTCGGAATCATAATAGAAGATATTTGATATTTTAATTTTTATTTGGCCTTCTAACGTAATATTACGGGGTTTGTAGTAGAACATATTTGGATATGTATACTATTGAGAATAGCTAAGTATAGCTATTATTTTCCAGTATCCTGATATGAGCAAGCATAGCACAAGTGGTCCAGCAAGGCATGAAGAACAGCAGCTCAACATCAGAAGTCTTCAGTAGCTATTAATCAGAATGAGTGTTTTAAGCTTCTGTTTTAGTGTTCTGTTTATAAGGCTTCTTGTTAGTTATTTTGTTAGTTTGTTAGATAGTTAGTTAGTTAGTTATAGTTTGTTATAACTAACTTGTAGCACGTGACAATAGGATTCTCATCCTAGTTCATATCTGTATATATATGGGACACATTGCCCATATGATTCTTAATGAAAATTCTTTGCAATTATCTTTCTGTTTTTCATTCCCTTATTTCTGATATGGTATCAGAGCCAAAGGCTCTCTGAAACCCTTTTCTTGCTTTCTTTTCTTGAACCCTTCTTCACCCATTACATTCCTTAATGTCAGCCATGGTAAAGAATCATCTAAAGTGTGCAGATCCTACAACAAATCAGTCTAGTGTATATTTTTTGCACCCCACTGATTCAGGACAGAGAATTATTACCAAGATCTTTAATGGAACGGGTTTTAAAGATTGGAAGAGGGCCATGGAAATTGCTTTGATAGGCAAGAACAAGCTAGGGTTTGTGGACGGTACTGTCAAGAAATCTACAACTAGTACTGTCAATGCTAAGGCCTGGGACAGAGTAAACAATGTAGTCATGGGGTGGATTTTGGCTGTCATTGATGAAAAAATAGCCAACACCCTACAATGGCTGAAAACTGCTAGAGACATTTGGATTGAGTTGGAAGAAAGGTATGGGCAGACATCTTGTGCACAATTGTTCTCAATTCAAGAGAACATAGGCAAGACTGTGCAAAGCAGTGATGAAAGTGTAGAGAGTTTCTTTACCAAAATGAAGGGATTATGGGATGAGTTGGATAATTTTGACCCATCTCCCACATGTGTGTGCACAGGATGTACATGTGAAGTCAACAAAAGATTGGTAAAGGCTCAACAGAAGAGAAGACTCATGGAATTTCTTATGAAGATGAACCCTAAATACCAACACATCAGAAGCAACATATTAATGATGAAAGAACCTCCTTCTGCTGCAGAGGCATATAGGATTTTAATGCAAGAACAGACACACCAAGAACTGAGTAAAGGCAGCAATGGTGATGATCAAGAAACCCCTATTGCTTGTAGGGCTGACAATAAAAGAAAATTTGGGGATAAAGGAAAATTTGTGCAGAACAAAAAAGCAAGTTATTACTGTGAACATTGCAAAATCCATGGTCATAGCATGGAAAGATGTTGGAAGATACATGGTTATCCTCCTGGTTACAAACCAAATACTTGGAGAAAAGATGGGGTTGGTGCTGCCAAGGCTAATGTGACAGTAGCACAGAATAGCACCAAGCACATAGAGCCAAAATTAACTCAGGAGCAATATGACAAGCTACTGTGTTTGCTTAATACCCAGACAGATCAAGAAGGCAATAAAGAACACTCCATAGCAGCATCAGCACACCATGAAGGTACTTACTGTTTTAATGTTTACAAACATACTCAATGGATCTTGGATAGTGGGGCCTCAGATCACATTTGTTGTGATATATCTCTTTTTAGCCAACACACAACTATTAATGGGAAGCACAACACAATAGTGATTCCTGATGGTGCTCATGTCCAAGTTAAATTCATTGGGACTATTTGGTTAAAAAATGGATTGAAATTAGATAAAGTTTTATATGTACCAGGGTTTAAGTATAACCTCATTTCTGTGCACAAATTATGTTTGGATAAAAATGTGCAAATCAGTTTTTTTGCTAACCTATGTGTCATGCAGGAGGCTTTGAAGAAGCCTTTGCTTCTTGGTAAACTGAGAAACAATCTCTACTATGCAGAGGACAAACTTGTTCCTGTAATGAGTGAGAAATCTTTACAAATCAATAAGCCAACTACTGAGGTCTATCAATACAGTAGCACACAGAGACCTACTGCATGTGTGCAAGAGAAGGTGCAACATAGCATGGAGAAGACAAAGTTATGGCACCTCAGATTAGGGCACATACCCTTAAATAGATTACAAGTTGTTTTTCCTGATTTAGCTTGTAAGGATCTTGATAAAGATTTTCTATGTACTATATGTCCCTTAGGGAAACAAACAAGAAAACCTTTTAATAAAAGTGTAATTAGAACTACTGATTCTTTCCAATTAATTCATATAGACCTTTGGGGTCCAATGAAGTTTCCTACAAGATTGAAATGCAGAAACTTCTGTACTATTGTGGATGACTACTCCAGATACACATGGGTAGTCTTCATCAAAAATAAAAGTGATTTTCTAGAAGTATTCAAAACCTTTTATGAATTTGCTGAAAATCAGTTTGGAAAGAAAATCAAAACTGTAAGATCTGACAATGCCCATGAGCTTAGCAAAGGGGACACCCTCATTTTTTACAAAAGCAAGGGCATTGTACACCAAACAAGCTGTATTGAAACCCCACAGCAAAATGGAGTGGTGGAGAGAAAACACAAACACCTCCTTGAGGTTGCAAGGACACTCTACCACCAATCCAAAGTGCCCCCTATGTTTTGGGGAGACTGTGTACTAACAGCAGCACACACCATCAATAAAATGCCTCTTGTGCCTCTTAATAATGTGACCCCACATGAAAAATTACATGGGGAAAAACCCTCATATGATATGATGAGGGTATTTGGATGTTTGTGTTTCACATCCACTTTAAAACGAGATAGGCACAAGTTGGATGAAAGGGCTAATCCCTGTGTGTTCATAGGCTATTCTAAGCACAAAAAAGGTTACAAAGTGTATAACCTTAAAACTAAAAGTGTGCTTGTTTCTAGAGATGTAACCTTTTATGAAAAATGTTTTCCTTACAGATTTGAATCCCCTGACAAAACATTTCAAGAACAAATATTCATACCCAAGAATAATTTACAGTTAAGTCCTCTTGATGATATTGCATCAGAGGCAGCAAATGAATCAATTCCCAGTGAGCATACTGAGCCTGCACCAAACATTCATATAGACCCCAACAATAATGTGGGTCAATCAACAGCTGAAACAGTCACTGAACAAGATGTTTCACACACTCAACAGGTTATTGTTCCTCATAGAGAGCACAATGATTCACCTAAAACAAGACCTGTAAGAAATAAGAAACATCCAGAATACCTAAAAGACTATCATTGGTGCAATCTCATCAGTTTTTGTAACTTGTCAACCAATCACAAACAAACTGCTCAAATCACAGCAACATATAAAGAGCCCAATTCTTATCAGGAAGCCTCAGCAGACCCTAATTGGGTAGAGGCTATGGGCAAAGAAATTAAAGCCTTAACAGAAAATCACACCTGGGATATAGTTTCCTTACCCAAAGAAAAAAAAGCCATTGGCAACAGGTGGGTGTATAAAGTCAAGCTAAGATCTGATGGTTCCTTGGAAAGGCTCAAAGCCAGACTTGTTGCTAAAGGGTATAACCAAAAACAAGGGGTGGACTATGAAGAGACTTTTTCCCCAGTTGTCAAAATGACAACAGTGAGATGTATGTTGGCTGTAGCTGCTAGCAATCAATTGATTGTACATCAATTGGATGTCAATAATGCATTTCTTCATGGAGACCTCCATGAAGAAGTGTATATGACTATGCCCCTAGGTATACCAAATCCACAAAACAAGGTGTGTTTACTCAAAAAATCCCTATATGGCTTGAAACAAGCCTCTAGGCAGTGGCATGAGAAATTAGTAGTTGAACTCAAAACCCTTGGATTTGTGCAGTCAAAAAATGATTATTCCTTGTTTGTAAAAAATCAAAGCAACAACATTACTATAATGGTTGTGTATGTTGATGACATTTTGCTCACAGGAAATAATACAACTGAAATTGCACACATCAAAAAACATTTGGATGATACTTTTACTATAAAAGACTTGGGTCAACTACGGTTCTTCTTAGGCATTGAAGTCAGCTATACATCACAAGGGATGATTTTAACTCAACAGAAGTATACCAAAGACATTTTACAGTCTAGTGGCATCACTCAGTTCAGAAAAGCAGTGACTCCCTTACCATTGAACATTAAATTTAATAATACTGATGGAGAGAAGCTGTCAGATGCTACTTTGTACAGAAGTTTGGTAGGGAAGTTAAACTTCCTCACCAACACAAGACCAGATTTATCCTTTTCTGTTCAAACCTTAAGTCAATTTATGCAAGACCCAAGAACACCTCACTGGGGGGCTTTACTGCATACACTCAATTACCTTCATTCTACTTGTGGGCAAGGTATTGTTTTGAAAGGCACTGATAAAATTGTACTCCAAGCCTATACAGATTCTGATTGGGGAGCATGCCCTATTACTAGAAGGTCTGTTTCAGGATATGTGGTGTTATTAGGCAACTCTCCTATAAGCTGGAAATCAAAAAAACAGCCTACTGTCTCTAGGTCCAGTGCTGAGGCAGAGTACAGGGCCATGGCTAATGCAGCATCAGAAATTACATGGCTTGTTAGATTGCTTAAGGATCTAGGGGTAGTCAAACTTGAGCCAGTAACCTTGCATTGTGACAATCAATCAGCTATCTATATTGCAAAAAATCCTGTCTTCCATGACAGAACAAAACATATCGAAATAGATTGCCATTTTACAAGGGATAAGGTTTTAGAAGGGCTCATTCAATTATCCTATTTGCCTACCCAGCATCAACTTGCAGATATTCTAACAAAAATATTGCCTTCTCCACAGTTTAACCTTCTTTTAGGCAAACTAGGAGTTAGTAAACCACCTCCTAGTTTGAGGGGGGATATTGAGAATAGCTAAGTATAGCTATTATTTTCCAGTATCCTGATATGAGCAAGCATAGCACAAGTGGTCCAGCAAGGCATGAAGAACAGCAGCTCAACATCAGAAGTCTTCAGTAGCTATTAATCAGAATGAGTGTTTTAAGCTTCTGTTTTAGTGTTCTGTTTATAAGGCTTCTTGTTAGTTATTTTGTTAGTTTGTTAGATAGTTAGTTAGTTAGTTATAGTTTGTTATAACTAACTTGTAGCACGTGACAATAGGATTCTCATCCTAGTTCATATCTGTATATATATGGGACACATTGCCCATATGATTCTTAATGAAAATTCTTTGCAATTATCTTTCTGTTTTTCATTCCCTTATTTCTGATATGGTATCAGAGCCAAAGGCTCTCTGAAACCCTTTTCTTGCTTTCTTTTCTTGAACCCTTCTTCACCCATTACATTCCTTAATGTCAGCCATGGTAAAGAATCATCTAAAGTGTGCAGATCCTACAACAAATCAGTCTAGTGTATATTTTTTGCACCCCACTGATTCAGGACAGAGAATTATTACCAAGATCTTTAATGGAACGGGTTTTAAAGATTGGAAGAGGGCCATGGAAATTGCTTTGATAGGCAAGAACAAGCTAGGGTTTGTGGACGGTACTGTCAAGAAATCTACAACTAGTACTGTCAATGCTAAGGCTTGGGACAGAGTAAACAATGTAGTCATGGGGTGGATTTTGGCTGTCATTGATGAAAAAATAGCCAACACCCTACAATGGCTGAAAAATGCTAGTATTTCTCCTCAAAACATCTTGAAAAATCGGAAGGGTTCAATCAACCACAACCAAGATTGATTATTCAATCATTGCGAGATTTGGGTATGCTTCTATTTAAATATATGTCTTAAACTTTATCTTGATTGCTTGCATGTTTGAACTGATTAGATCAAGTAGCATAAATTTATTTTATATTATATATTATTATTTTATATATTAATACCCACATATTATAAATTATTTTTAAAAAATCACAAAAATATTTTATTTTTCACAAATTCCAGCATTTTATTTTATTTTATTTTATTCGGTGAGCCAACATTATTTATGAAATGGAAGACGGATAATAAAGCTTTTTTGGTGTTATAATCTATAATAATACTTGTGGTTAGAATATTATATATTTGATGTGTTATAATGTAATATATTTGGTGTTACAATGTTACAATGTTATATATTTGGTAATATAATATAACATATTTGGGTATATAATAATATATATTCGGAATCATAATAGAAGATATTTGATATTTTAATTTTTATTTGGCCTTCTAACGTAATATTACGGGGTTTGTAGTAGAACATATTTGGATATGTATACCAATATATATATATATATTTTATCACATTTGGATATATAATGATATATATTTGATGTGTTATACAACTATATATTTGATGTTATAATGTTATAAATGTTATATATTTGGTAATATAATATAACATATATACTAGTATAGAAACTCATGCAATGGACAAATTTGTTAGTGCAACATATATATAAAAATATTTCAAATAGTAATGTAAGTATTGTATACTATTGTTATTAATTTTACCAAATACATGAGTTTTTAAATCAAAACATAATTACTGACGTTTAATTCAATTAATTACCTGATAGATCCATAACTTTTTTTCATTGAATTGAACGTATTAATTCTAAGTTAATATATTAAATAGAATTACTATAGTATATCATACAAATACTTTACCTAATTTAACTTCATACTTAAACAAAAAATATTATATTCAAAATTTGATAAATATTTTCATGACTCTTTAAATGATGACACTTGGAAATTTCCAAGACTTTTATAACATTCTATGATATGATGTATGATTTGGGTATATAATTTATATATTTGAAATTATAATGATATATATATTTGAAATTATATAATTTGGTAATATAATATATCATATTTGGGTATATAATGATATATATTTGATGTGTTATAATGTTATATATTTGGTGTTACAATGTTGTAAATGTTATATATTTAGTAATATAATATAACATATTTGGGTATATAATAACTATATATATTCGGAATTATAATAGAAGATATTTGATATTTTTAGGGAAATTCCACGTGGTAACCCTGAGGTTTTGGGTTTTCCACGTGGTAACCAAAACTTTAAAAAAATTCCACATGGTAACCCTAAGGTTTATCAAATTATTCCACCATGACTCTTTTGCAGATAAAACGTTAGCAAAACATTAACAAGCATTAATTTTGAAGCTTTATGACAGTTGTACACCTATCTAAGCGACTCACCATTTCAAACAGGGGCGAATCCAGAAAGAAAACATCACCTGGGCCAATAAAATATGTGAATTGCATATCTAAAGTTATTTTTTTAAACTACAATTTCATAAATAATAAATTTTATTATATTCAATCTCTATTTTCATATGTATAAATTTGATTTAATCACAATTATTCTTTCTGTTTCATTTCTAATGGCTTATTTGTTTTTTAAACGTTGGCCAATGCACTAATTCAATACTCAATATCGGTAGTTATAATTAAAAATTATAAAAACTTAATATAAATAAATCTTATCTTGAGACGAATTAAACAAGATCTCACCTGACCCCATGATAATAACCCAAACCAAATGAGACATTTGAAAATAAGTGGAGTACTAAGTTTGAATATTGGAAGAACAAAAAACAAAACTAAAAAATTAGATTAAAAAATTATTTAAAAGTACATTAAAAAATAAAAGACAAAAGATAGGAGTAGTTGTTAAATTCATTTTATTAAAAGTAAGAGAGAGTTATGCAATTGTTTTTTAGTTACATCATAGTATATACAACCAGTCTCCTGAGAGACTGTCTTTCTGAGAGACGTCTCAGGTCTAATCCATTAAAGCTTATTGCCTACATTTACTCTACATTTTCCCTAATAGGCCAATCCAATTACCGATAGTCATTCAAAGAGACGGTCCCTCACAAGAATTTGTGTAGTATATATATGATGATATAATCATATGTATTGGGCCTTGTAATGTATTAATGTACGAGTTATAACACAATAGAAAACATTTTGAATTTTGTACAGGGGAACAAAATAAAAACTTAGAGATTATTGATTCAGTGTCGAATGCGATAAGATGTTAAACTGACCTTTCGAAGGTCGACATATTTGGTTCTCTAGAAGGAATTGCAGCTCCAAGATTATAAGAGTTGGAACATTTGTATCTTTCGCGTGCAAGAGTTATGGGTTTTAGCATTAAAAAATGGACCCAAAGAACAAGGAAAAATGTTGTCGTAGACAAGTACTTGGTGTGTTCATGTGAAGGGAAGACACACCATGTAGATCCCTCTACCCAACAACAAGAACATCCTAGCAAGCCCAAAAGGATGAAACTCACACCAACAACAAGATACGACTGTAAGGCAAGGATACGAATAAAATGGGACATTGACAGTGGGTTATATTATATTAAACAACACATAATTTTGCACACACATGAGCTTACAAGGGCTGAATGGCAGCATCTACATCGATCCGAAAGGCATGTATCAATTGCAGAGAAGATTGACACAATTCATTCATTTGAAGAAGCAGGCATAAGACCGACCACTGCTTATAGATATTTGTATCAAGATGCAGGGGGTGACGAGTTTCTAGGGCATACACTAACTGATCATATCAACTATGCCAATAGGTAACACCCAAAATGAGATTATGTAAAATATATTTGGGCTTATGATAGCTTATATTTGGTTTTATAATTATTATATTTGGAGTTATAATTTGAATGTTATGGTTTAATGTAATTATGTTTGGTTGTTAAATCATACACTATATTAATTTTGATGTATAGTATAGAAAATTAGAGTGAATATGAGAGTGTCATTTGTAATTATTTTAATAGCCAGCATTATAAGAGTATTTATGGCAGGAGTATTAATTGCATGATTTTCAATTCAATCAATTTTAATCATTTACGGAAATAAAATTTTGCATTCATATTAATGGCAGGAAAGATTGCATGAATTTTAATTCAGCCAAGTTTATTCTTTACAAAAATAAAAATTTGGATTTATAGTAATGGCATAAATATTAATGAGAAGAATATTAATTGCAAGATTTTCAAATCAGTCAATTTTTTACAAAAAAAAAAACGTTGGATTCATAATAATGACAGGAGTAATAGTTGCAGGAATTTTAATTCAGACAATTTTACTTATATATAAAGAGGTGTTTCAAAACCTATAAACTCTTTATTAACAATATATTTTATGTTTTTTTATTTATTATTTTTTAATTATTTAAAAATTCGTGCATTGCACGGGTTTCTATCATAGTAATATATAATTGATATGATATTATATGTGCTAGAATTTGGCTTTATATTAAAACACATGTTGGTATTATATCTTTTCCTTGCAAATTGAGGATGAAAGCAATAGAAGGGGCTGATGCTCAATTGGTTATTGGCAAGTTAATAGAGGAATCCGAAAAAGATTTCGATTTCTACCATCACATAAGATTGAATTATCAAGGTCAACTTATAGCTTTATTCTAGAGTGGCAGTATGATGAGAGAAGACTACCAGATTGATGAACATATTAGCCCAGCAGTAACATAGCTATCTCGTGGCTTCTGCCTTCTTTTCCTTTTCAGTTAAATAGTTAGTTATTTTGGTCTTGTAATTAGTTAGTTAACCTCAGTCTAGTCTAGTTAATTAACTCTAACTCATATTCTTGTTTTGTATTCTTGCCTCCTATATATAAGGGGCCTTGCACTGTACTTCACAATTATCAATTAATCAATAGTATTACTTCTTCTTACTCTTATTCTGATATGTCAGATTCTAAATTCTTCAAACTAATCTGATAGCTAAACCTCCATTTGTATCATGGTACCAGAGCAGGTCTGATTACTTGTTTACAGATTATTTTTTTCAAGAACTTTAACAAAAGTCTTCTTTCATCACTTTTTTATTCTGTTTT
This sequence comes from Amaranthus palmeri, assembly GCA_019776075.1. Lineage (NCBI taxonomy): Eukaryota > Viridiplantae > Streptophyta > Magnoliopsida > Caryophyllales > Amaranthaceae > Amaranthus > Amaranthus palmeri. The sequence continues at coordinate 190,823 of JAAKBH010000475.1, forward strand.
TTATAAGAAAAAGATCCTTCACAAATGGAGTCAACAAAGGATGCAAAAGATCCCACCCAGGACCCTAATAGTGTATATTATATACACCCTTCAGACTCAGTATGCACCAAATTAGTCTCTATTGTTTTCGATGGCATGGGGTTTAGTGACTGGAAAAGGTCGATGGTTATCAGTCTTGACGCCAAAAATAATATATGCTTTGTGGATGGTTCTCTAGCACAACCAAAAGAAGACACCACGGAAGAAAAAGCATGGAAGCGTTGCAATAATTTAGTCATCGGATGGCTTATTGCTTCTTTAGAACGACACATTGCAAAGAGTATCATGTACTTCAAGACAGCTAGCACAATTTGGTCCGATCTTGAAGGGAGATTTGGGAATCCCGCTTCATCCCAGATGTATAGGCTTCAAGAACAACTCCTTAACACTGTCCAAGAACCCGGGATGAGCATAGCAGATTACTTCACGCGAGTCAAATCCCTCTGGGATGAAATTGATGATCTCAGACCACTACCTGTTTGTGCTTGTCATCCCAATGTTAATTTTGTAAAAATCCAACAAGAACACCAAATTCTTACTTTTCTTATGAAACTTGACCAAGATTATAATCAAGTTAGGTCTAATCTTTTACAGCACAAGAACTTACCTGATATCACTGAAGTTTATAGGATGTTGTTGCAGGAAGAAAGTCATAAAAACATTCACAAACCTTCTTCTTCTGTTGAACCTATGGCTTTTATTATTGAAAAATGGCGTGGTTCCTCTCATTCCAAGACTACATCTCATGGCAAGAAACCTGCTTACTATTGTGATCACTGCAAAATTGCAGGCCACAGCATTAGTAGATGCTTCAAATTACATGGCTATCCAAAACATCGACCTCAAATAGGCAAGAAGTATGCTGCATTAGCCATCACAGAAGACAATCAAGAAGACTCTCCAGGTAATCCATTGGGCCTTACTGATCAGCAATACACTAATCTCCTTTAACTTCTTGACAAAAGGTAGTAGATAATACTGACCCACCTACTACAGATAGCATTGCTAATCTGGCATGTACACATTCTGTTCATTCTCATCTTTGTCTTGGAAAGTGGATTGTAGATAGTGGCTGTACTGACCATATTTGTAATGATTTAAGTGCTTTCTTTAATGTCCATGATATATCTAGGTTCCACCATCAGATCACTACAGCTGATGCCACCACACATACAGTTCACAAAAAGGGTAGTATACAGCTGCACACTAATCTGCTTCTACATAATGTTTTATATATGCCTGCATTCAAATTTAATCTCATTTCTGTTTATAAAATTTGTTCTGATCTTGAAGTTAATGTTCTTTTCTCTAAGGACCGTTGTTTTATCTAGGACCCTATAAGGAAAACCTCTTTGCCTCTTGGTAACATAGAGCATAGGCTGTATTACATGTAACACCCCGGCCCAACGGACCACCGATGACTACTCTTGGAGAATGTAGACTAGCCCCACAGACCAACACAAGTCTTTCCAGCGCACTTTGGCCTCACTCGTGCGCACCCGGAAAACTTCCCAGAAGGTCGCCCATCTTAAGATTGCTCTCCACCAAGCACGCTTAATTGTGGAGTTCTTAGCAAATGTGCTACCTAGAAAAGAAGATGCACCTTGTTGATATGAGTAGTCTATCAATCTCTTTTCAAGCTAAATCTGGGGTATCACACTCACCCCCACTTAAGAATACAACGTCCTCGTTGGACCATTACTTTAGGATCTTTTTCCCCCGCTGGGTGCACTGAACACACAATCAGCCACGGTCGCAGGGTTGCTCTGATACCATTTGTAACACCCCGGCCCAACGAACCATCGGTGACTACTCATGGAGACTGTAGACTAGCCCCACAGACCAACACAAGTCTTTCCAGCGCACTTTGGCCTCACTCGTGCGCACCTGGAAAACTTCCCAGGAGGTCGCCCATCTTAAGATTGCTCTCCACCAAGCACGCTTAATTGTGGAGTTCTTAGTAAATGGGCTACCTAGAAAAGAAGATGCACCTTGTTGATATGAGTAGTCTATTAATCTCTTTTCAAGCTAAATCTGGGGTATCACACTACACAACAATTACTAAGGCTGCTGCTGAACTGACGCCTCACCACTGTCATACACAAGCTGGCAGCATTACCTCTAAAGCTATGCTTGATCTTGCAAGATTATGGCACCTAAGACTAGGGCATGCCCCTTTTACAAAGCTTAAAGTTCTTTTTCCAGAAATAGATCGTAAAAGTATTAAAGATAATTTGATTTATAGTATATATCCAGCTGCATGACAGTCTAGACTCCCCTTTACTCACAGCTTTATCAAGACTACCAATGCTTTTGATCTTCTCCATATAGACATATGGGGCCCTTATGCGCACAAGACCACAAGTAGATGCAAATGTTTTTTGACAATTGTAGATGACTATATTAGAGTAACATGGTTGTACTTGTTAAAAAATAAATCTGACTGTTTTGATATGTTGAAACATCTTTTTGCTTATATACAAACTCAATTTCGTATGTGTGTTAAGGCTGTTCGAAGTGACAATGCCCAAGAACTTTGTGCAGGTAACATGATGAAATTATATCATGAATTCGGAATTGAACATAAAAAATCTTGTAGGGACACTCCTCAACAAATGAAGTGGTTGAGCGAAAACACAAGCACCTTCTTGAAACAACAAGGGCTTTGTTTTTTCAATCTAACCTACCCCACTCCTTCTGGGGAGAATGCATCTTATGTGCCACATATATCATTAATCGTTTGCCTTTATCTTGTTTGCAAAATGTATCCCTCTTTGAGAAACTCTTTGGCACACCTCCCAATCACACACACTTGCGCACATTTGGATGTTTATGCTATGTTTCTACCTTCAAACAAGGACGCTCAAAGTTTGCTGCAAGGGCCAACCCTTGTGTTTTTTTAGGATACCCTTATACCCAAAAAGCATATAAGGTGTTTGATCTTAGCACTAAGAAAATCCTTGTGACTAGAGATATTATATTTCATGAAAAACATTTTTCTTTCCATCAACACAATCCCTCTTCTTCCCCCTTCTCTACATTTTACTTACCTGCTAGCACTAGTCCTCCTAATTTTTATGATTTCCCTTCACCTATTCCTAATTCATCTCATAATATCAGTGATTAAATTTTATCACCAACCCAAGCTTTAATCCAAGACACCAATGCACCAAGAAATGAGCACTTTACTGTTGAACATGACCCTCAAGATCAAGCACCCACAGTTCGCCGGTCTACACGATTATCCAAAACACCTACCCATCTATCGGACTATATATGTAATTTAGTGTCTTTTACTAACCTCCCTAATGATTCTCAAGTTTTTTTGTGTAAGCAATCTCAGTGGCATGAACCAAGAACCTACAAAGAAGCTGTCCAACATCCATCTTGGGAATTAGCCATGCAAAAAGAGCTTGATGCACTATCCCTCAACAACACTTGGGAACTAGTTGTAACACCCCGGCCCCTCGGACCGCCGGTGACTACTCATGGAGACTGTAGACTAGCCCCATAGACCAACACAAGTCTTTCCAGCGCACTTTGGCCTCACTCGTGCGCACCCCGAAAACTTCCCAGGAGGTCACCCATCCTAACGATTGTTCCCCACCAAGCACACTTAACTGTGGAGTTCTTAGCAAATGAGCTCCCTAGAAAAGAAGATGCACCTTGTTGATATGAGTAGTCTTTTAATCTCTGTTCAAGCTAAATCTGGGGTATCACACTCACCCCCACTTAAGAATACAACGTCCTCGTTGGACCGTCACTTCAGGATCATTTCTCCTGCAAGGTGCGCTGACCACACAATCAGCCACGGTCACAGGGTTGCTCAGATACCATTTGTAACACCCCGGCCCAACGAACCACCGGTGACTACTCATGGAGACTGTAGACTAGCCCCACAGACCAACACAAGTCTTTCCAGCGCACTTTGGCCTCACTCGTGCGCACCTGGAAAACTTCCCAGGAGGTCGCCCATCTTAAGATTGCTCTCCACCAAGCACGCTTAATTGTGGAGTTCTTAGTAAATGGGCTACCTAGAAAAGAAGATGCACCTTGTTGATATGAGTAGTCTATTAATCTCTTTTCAAGCTAAATCTGGGGTATCACACTACACAACAATTACTAAGGCTGCTGCTGAACTGACGCCTCACCACTGTCATACACAAGCTGGCAGCATTACCTCTAAAGCTATGCTTGATCTTGCAAGATTATGGCACCTAAGACTAGGGCATGCCCCTTTTACAAAGCTTAAAGTTCTTTTTCCAGAAATAGATCGTAAAAGTATTAAAGATAATTTGATTTATAGTATATATCCAGCTGCATGACAGTCTAGACTCCCGTTACTCACAGCTTTATCAAGACTACCAATGCTTTTGATCTTCTCCATATAGACATATGGGGCCCTTATGCGCACAAGACCACAAGTAGATGCAAATGTTTTTTGACAATTGTAGATGACTATATTAGAGTAACATGGTTGTACTTGTTAAAAAATAAATCTGACTGTTTTGATATGTTGAAACATCTTTTTGCTTATATACAAACTCAATTTCGTATGTGTGTTAAGGCTGTTCGAAGTGACAATGCCCAAGAACTTTGTGCAGGTAACATGATGAAATTATATCATGAATTGGGAATTGAACATAAAAAATCTTATAGGGACACTCCTCAACAAATGAAGTGGTTGAGCGAAAACACAAGCACCTTCTTGAAACAACAAGGGCTTTGTTTTTTCAATCTAACCTACCCCACTCCTTCTGGGGAGAATGCATCTTATGTGCCACATATATCATTAATCGTTTGCCTTTATCTTGTTTGCAAAATGTATCCCTCTTTGAGAAACTCTTTGGCACACCTCCCAATCACACACACTTGCGCACATTTGGATGTTTATGCTATGTTTCTACCTTCAAACAAGGACGCTCAAAGTTTGCTGCAAGGGCCAACCCTTGTGTTTTTTTAGGATACCCTTATACCCAAAAAGCATATAAGGTGTTTGATCTTAGCACTAAGAAAATCCTTGTGACTAGAGATATTATATTTCATGAAAAACATTTTTCTTTCCATCAACACAATCCCTCTTCTTCCCCCTTCTCTACATTTTACTTACCTGCTAGCACTAGTCCTCCTAATTTTTATGATTTCCCTTCTGCTAGCCATGTGCTTTATTTAAAAACAGAAACAAAGACTCAAAATTACATTAAGGCTGTTTTCTGCTAAACCACTTGACAAGCCAATTTCAGCAAGGTGTCTAGGCTTCTAGAAAGATGTGTAAGGCATTTCTGATCCCATGGTGGCTAGGTCCAAGTACAAAGATGTTGTTTCTTGGCTGTTTCACCTTGAAGGTGCATTGGTTAACACTCAAAGCATTCACCAAGGTCTGTTGGTTACCAACTTGTTTTGTTATGTAGTATCCTGTGTCTGTTGGAGGGTTTGAGGTTGTGTCTTGTTCTTTTGGGCTTGCGCTGGTGTTTCGTTGGTTTGAGCATGAACCTAAAGTGTCTTCAGGCCTATGGATGGCTTCTAAACTATTTTCCCTTAACACCTCTGGATTTGGTGCAGGTGTTTAGCCTAAGTAGTCATTCTTCTATAAATTAGGTTGTGTTTGGGTTTGATCTTAATGTTGACTCTTCTTCATGCCCCTATCTGTTTCATGGGGTTTCACCAATCAAACCCTAAGAAAACTACTCACACATTATGGATAAAGAACTAGAAATAATGGCTAATGAAAACAAGTATCTAAACATGTTGAACTTGAATGTAAATAATGATTAGAAAAAAGAGTAACAACCAATGAAAGGAATAAAACTAACTAAGGAACAAAAACAAATACTCACAAAGAGATTGTAACCAACAAATATTACTAGAATCTAGAATAAGAAAATCATAAAGAGCCATAAATATTGAAGCAACCAACAAGCATTAAATGAATATAAAGATAAGTAATGAAATAAATACTCACAAACACAAAATGATATCTCAATAGATGAAAAAAGTAGAATAAAGTAGAATCCATAATAGTGTTAGAAAGATACACCAAAGAGTTGTAAACTTGATTGAAGAGATTAATGTAACGCAAGTTAAACTAAGCAAGGGTTTGATGAACAAATAAAGCTTAAGATAAGAGAAATCTACTCTAGGAATGTTTTTAGGTTAATAGAATAGTGTCAAGGTATGTCTACAGAATTTGTGTATATATATCCTTCAAAACAAGGGTGCCTCAAAATTCCAAAATTAGCCTACAATACTTGATCGAAAAGAAAACTGCACGCGCATAAACTCATTCACCCGAATGGTTTCCCTTCGCCTAAAGCATTCTTCATTAGGCATAAACAAAAGATTCTGGAGAAAATGTGGTCTAGAGGGTCATTCGCGCAAATGGATTGGTGATAGCCGATTTCTAACGCGTCGTTATACGCTAGAAACCTTGGCTATGCAAACACATTTATAAACACCCTAAACAACTATAGCGAGTATAGAGGTAAGTTGGGGATCGAACCACAAGGACAAGGGGTGCTAGACTAAAGAGTTGGTGTGTGAAAGGTTGATGGTTGGTAGGTAAGAGGATGGATGAATTAATCTAATGACAAGAACAAACAACGAAAGAAAGCGGGCTTAGGTTAGGTCCACCCTAGATAGGTCTATTGGAAATAAAGATAGGCTAGGTCGAAGGAGATCGAACAAAGGTCAATCGAGACACTCTAGATTACATGGGGAAGTTGATGACTTATAGTCAATGCGAACGACCCATAATCGCCCTATGTCTCACAAGGGAGTGGCAGGACAAGATATGTATCGAATATCAATCAATCAAACCAATATCAACCTCAATCATCTTCCTAAACATTAAACACAAGACCAAAGCCCTAAGGTTTCTCTAACCCAAAACCCTAAAATCTACTTTAGCATATGGAAAGTAAAAGCAAGAAGAAAGGAAGACATTAAAACTACTCTCGAAAGCATTAAAGAAGAGAAAGACATGAAAGCATTTAAGAGAAAGCATTAAAGAAGGAAAAGACATGAAAGCAATAAATCTACACTACAAAGCAATAAATGAAAGCATAAAGAAATCATTGAATGAAAGCAATAAATAAAGCATAAAGATAGAAAAGCAATAAATGAAAGTAACTTATATAAATGAAGAAGAACAAAAGTAAAGGAAAGCATAAAACTACACTAGGGCATAAATGAAGAAGAAAAGCATAAAGAGTGATGAACAAGAGAGGGAGGGTTACTCCCAATCAAGTCATCAGGGATACATTCAGAATAAGAGGGTTTATATAGCCCAAGGGAAGTGGGGAATAAACCCTAAAAAGATCCTACGGAAATAAGCTCACGAAACAAAACGCAGTGCTGAAACTAATGCAGATTCGCCCGAATGCAGGCTGGGATTCGCCCGAATCCGTACCATTCGACCGAATGGTGGTCGAATTCGCCCTTTCCAGAACATTGAGAAAACTTGACTTGGGCATCATAGGAGGATTCGACCGAATGTAAGGTCAATTCGACCGAATCTGACCATTCGAGCGAATGGGGCTTCAATTCGCCATTTCCAGTGGGTTTTGCACTTGGTCTTGGGCTGCTGCAGGTCCATTCGACCGAACCCAAGGTAGATTCGACCGAATATGGGTCTTTTGGCCTCTTTGCACATTCAAACGAGCTTCAAACGATTCCCGGCCTTCGCGATAACTTCGAGGATGACCCGAAACACTTGTGAGAGCCTCGAAACGCGTGCCTTTTCTTCGACCTTAGAGTCTAAGCCTCGAACTTGATCCGAATTACCTCGAAATCTCCCGAAAACACCTAAAATGAACTCTAAACACCATGGAGACAAGAACAGGGTAAAATCAAGTGTAAATCATATAAAACCAAAGCAAAACATCGAGATACGACACCAAAGTAGGGCTATAAATGTGCTCTAAATCGAGCACATCAACACCCCTAAGCTTAACCTTTGCTAGTCCCTAGCAAAGAGACTAGGTAGGATAACATGAAAGCACATGGGCACCCTAAAACAACTAACTACAAAAACAAAACGAATTAGGAATCACGGTCGTACTTAGCACGTACGACAAGCCCTTTAAACCTCAAGGTCTCCCAAAGAGGACGAGTAAGGTCTCGTGATGGTTTTTTAGAAGGAGACCCACAAATCCTATGCAATACAAATGCAAGGATGAAAACTATATGCAACTAAAAACTACAATGCGGAATCTAATAGTATGCAATGCAAGGTGAGCGGAAATCAAAGCAACGCGAGCTGTGTACAAGCAAAACTCTTCCCTAGCCATAGGCGTGCAAGTACAATGGTCTCAAAGAGCGCAATACTAAAGAGAATGACCAATTCCACAAACTTGAGATCACTAGGGCAAGCTACATCACAGGCTATGCCACCCACTACCTAGAGAGGTCACAAGTCTACGCTCCTCGGGTAATTTCTCAAAAGATATGAGAAATATGCAATTACGCTCATGTGTTTGATTTTGGTTCGTGTTTCACTCATAATCTTCCGACTAAAGATGAGTCGGGAATCAAACACCTAATAGGGGAGAATCATGGGGATTGTGTCATATCTAACTCCAGCACAGAACACACTAATCGGACCAAGTCGAACAGGTTAGCACACGGGTTGTAACGTTGGCTTAGGGCTAAGGTGGGATACATTTGGGAATGTGGAGCTAAGTAGAGGATAGCAAGTGACCCTAAACAAATAACCCATAAACATCTCATGACAAACCAATGAAAACCATATCCAACAACCATTAATAACCCAATAACATGTAAGCACAATGATCTCCATCATCAAACACTATCAAAACATGTAAAATCTCATTAACACAAGTGTTTCCAAGCTCATCTCCCAACTGAATATATCGACCTTCTCACTCACATGAACATATGAATGTGTATAAGAACTCAATGAAAACAAGAGAGAGGTCTCCTCAAAACATAGAATATGTATGAATAATAACAATGAGAGCATGGGAGGAAATAGGAGAGAAATAATATGAGCTGGATAAGAAATTAGTAGAGGCATATGAAACCAACAACATAACCAATAACCCACTAATCACTGTAGCACATAATAAACCCCACTATCACTAAGCTATCCTCTAGGTAAGAAGAGGGAACATTTTGGCTCATGTGGAGGCTAAATAATGTAGCTACAAAAGAATAGGAAAAGGCAAAAACTTGGCTTGACCTAAAGTCAATTGCGTTCAAGGTAGGCTATTTGGCTATGTAGTTAAATTCTAGCGAACGTGTTATCATCCCTGGTCTCAAGAAAAGCCGACTTTGCTGGAGAAGAACCGACACAATACTTAAATCCCCTAACTAGCACACAAAATGAATGGAACTCGCAAGGAGTCCAAGAAGGCTCAATCCTTACAGGCTAGTCGAAATGCGCCTCTAAAGGTAGTCATCCAAGCCACCAACCAAGCAAACCCCAATTCCCCCAAGCTATGTGGAAAATAGGTCAAACTCTAGGTCCCAAAACATGCACAGGGCTAAGGAAATATGAGTTTGCATAAGGTCAGACCACAGAAGTACACACCAGAATCCAGCATGCCAGTTTCACAACTCAACCACCTTATTGTAAACTAAACATGAATATGCAATATCTACACTATGTATGAATGCAAGATGAATATGCGAAAAATATACAAAATGATGCATGCAATGAACTAAACTATAGCTATATGAATCTAAATGCACAAACAAATGGGTGGAGCGACAATGGAGTTGATCATCCCACCCTCAAGCTAAAGCTTTGCTAGCCTCTAGCAAAGAAGGAGAGGAGAGAAAATGAAACATTAAAAAAACATGGTCAACAAAATTGTCGCAACACCCAACACACACAAAAGCTAGCCAAAAATAGAGAGAGAAGAAGGTCACACCTAGGCTAGGAGGGCATTCACTCCTAGCATTACCATCACCACCATGAAGTGGTCTAATAACTCTCCGCTCCTTGAGAGAAGTGGAGGTATGAAGCACAAAGCTTGAGCAATCGCCACCCCCAAGCTAGGGTGAAGCTATAGTCTTCATGTTTGGCTTATACACGCTTTTGAGCCTACTTTCTCATACTCACCCTTGCGAGACCGTTATCCTTGACCCTCTCAAAATCGTCAAATAAAACACAACCAAACTTGTGGAGGGTCAATTCTAAGGGTCGTTTCAGTCTGCAAATACTAACAAACAACACTACAAACCAAACGTGAGCAATGACTAGCAAAAATGCAAAACAAAAATGAAATAAAAACAATATCTATTGTTGGGTTGCCTCCCAACAAGCGCTTCTTTTAGGTCTTTAGCTAGACCTGACTCACTACGTGGTAGCGAGTCAAACTCCGAAGGAGTTTATCATATTCACTCCCAACAACAGCAGAGGTTGGGGAGAGAAGAAAGAAAAGGGGGAGAAACACAACAAAAACCGACTTTCCATAACATGATGAAAAGTCGAGGGAAGGATGAATGGAGGGAGGGGGAAGGAAGCAAGAGGCATAGCAACACAAGCATCAAAGCAAGCATGAACATGAACGACCGAGAGCTTCTCATGACAAAGAGGTGTAAGGTGAGACTCAACAGAAGGCACAACAAGGGTATGCACTTGAGACTCCTCATTAACGGGCAAGTCTACCTCTAGGTCATCGGTTCCAATAGCTAGATGATCGTGCACATATGTGAGGGGTGTGTCATATTGAGGTGCGCAAGGGACCTCATCATGAACCTCATCGGCGAGTGGTGCATCGACACAAGAACATTGATCATCTAGAGGAGGAAGGGAGCTAATGATAGGGTGAGGGGAGTCTAGGTCATGGTGATGGGACGCTAGTCTAGCCTCAAAAACCCTTCTCAAGGTATTAACGCTCCACGTTCTCTCTAATTCGGTCTCCTCTTCAACCCAATGGTCACCAGAAGGGTAGGCCGGTGGAATCTCAAGGAGAGGGAGAAAAGGGTACTCTTTCCTATAGAAATGCTTGGCCAAACCTTTGAAGAAGTCCAAACAAGTCTTAAGGGTTTGGTCAAGGAACATGTCATCAGGATACTCATCTACGAGTTCCCTAGTCTCACCATTCAAACCTCCGTAAAGATGATGACAAATTTGCCACATTTCGACATTACATATGCGGAGGAAGAACATCTCATATCTAAGAAAGACACTCCAAAAAGATTCATGCTCGAGTTGATAAATGTTGCAATCCATGGAGAGAAAAACAAAAATAACAAAAACAAAAACTATTCACAAAACACACCAAAACTAAAATCTAAACAAACGTCTTGTCCCCAGCAACGGCGCCATTTTGATAGCCGATTTCTAACGCGTCGTTATACGCTAGAAACCTTGGCTATGCAAACACATTTATAAACACCCTAAATACAGCTATAGCGAGTATAGAAGTAAGTTGGGGATCGAACCACAAGGACAAGGGGTGCTAGCCTAAAGAGTTGGTGTGTAAAAGGTTGATGGTTGGTAGGTAAGAGGATTGATGAACTAATTTAATGACAAGAACAAACAACGAAAGAAAGCGGGCTTAGGTTAGGTCTACCCTAGGTAGGTCTATTGGAAATAAAGATAGGCTAGGTCGAAGGAGATCGAACAAAGGTCAATCGAGACACTCTAGATTACATGGGGAAGTTGATGACTTATAGTCAATGCGAACGACCCATAATCGCCCTATGTCTCACAAGGGAGTGGCAGGACAAGATATGTATCGAATATCAATCAATCAAACCAATATCAACCTCAATCATCTTCCAAAACATTAAACACAAGACCAAAGCCCTAAGGTTTCTCTAACCCAAAACCCTAAAATCTACTCTAGCATATGGAAAGTAAAAGCAAGAAGAAAGGAAGACATTAAAACTACTCTAGAAAGCATTAAAGAAGAGAAAGACATGAAAGCATTAAAGAGAAAGCATTAAAGAAGGAAAATACATGAAAGCAATAAATCTACACTACAAAGCAATAAATGAAAGCATAAAGAAAGCATTAAATGAAAGCAATAAAGAAAGCATAAAGATAGAAAAGCAATAAATGAAAGTAACTTACATAAATGAAGAAGAACAAAAGTAAAGGAAAGCATAAAACTACACTAGGGCATAAATGAAAAAGAAAAGCATAAAGAGTGATGAACAAGAGAGGGAGGGTCACTCCCAATCAAGTCATCAGGGATACTTTCAGAATAAGAGGGTTTATATAGCCCAAGGGAAGTGGGGAAGAAACCCTAAAAAGATCCTACGAAAATAAGCTCGCGAAACAAAACGCAGCGCTGAAACTAATGCAGATTAGCCCGAATGCAGGCTCGGATTCGCCCGAATCCGTACCATTCGACCGAATGGTGGTCGAATTCGCCCTTTCCAGAACATTGAGAAAACTTGACTTGGGCATCATAGGAGGATTCGACCGAATGTAAGGTCAATTCGACCGAATCTAACCATTCGAGCGAATGGGGCTTCAATTTGCCATTTCTAGTGGGTTTTGCACTTGGTCTTGGGCTGCTGCAGGTCCATTCGACCGAACCCAAGGTAGATTTGACCGAATGTGGGTCTTTTGGCCTCTTTGCACATTCAAACGAGCTTCAAACGATTCCAGGCCTTCGCGATAACTTCGAGGATGACCCAAAACACTTGTGAGAGCCTCGAAACGCGTGCCTTTTCTTCGACCTTGGAGTCACTAGTGGAAAAAAAGCTATTGGCTGCTGCTTATTGGCTGCGGTTGTTAGGAAAACGCAGCCCATAAGAGTAATAAAAAAGCAGAAAAAAAAAATTTACTAAGGGGCTGCGCTTTTTGGCTTTGACCGCAGCCCTTAACCCCATAAAAAAGTTTCATCAAAAAAAATACTAAAGGGGCTGCGGTTTTATGGATGTCCGCAGCCCTTAATTAATCCAAATTAATAAAGAAAATAAAAAAAAAATTAAAGTAAAGGGGCTGCGGTTTTTATGAATGTCCGCAGCCCTTAACCCCGTAAGAAATTAATAAAAGAAAATAAAAAAAAAAATTAAAGCCAATTAACCCATTAAAAAAGAAAACCTAAGGCGCGTTTTCTCCTTTCTCTCCCTTAACCCTAATATCCCTTCCTCTCCCTTAACCCTAAAAGGCGCCGTATACTCCTTTAATTTCCTCTCCCTTCCTCTCCCAGCTTAACCCTAAGGCGCCGTATACTCCTTTCCTCTCCCTTCCTCTCCCTTCTTTCTTCAAAAATTCGATCTGCAGATCAGATTTTGTTCTTCAAAAACTTCATACAAGTTCTTCAAAAACGAAAACTTCATACAAATTCAAACAAAGAAAATCAGATTTTGTTCTTCAAAAAATTCGTTTTTTGTTCTTCAAAAACGAAAACGAAAACTTCATACAAGTTCATACAAGTTCCAGATCTACAAGATCATCTCTTTGCAAGTTCATACGAAGATCTACAAGACTTCAAGTTCATCTTTTTTGATAGTTTTTCGTTTTTTTGTAATTTTTTTCTTTTTTTTTTTTAATTTTTTTCGTTTTTTTTAATACCTTTTTTCGATTTTCTGGGTTGTATATACGAAAATTATTAGATTTATTTCGTTTTTTGTAAGTTTTTTTCGTTTTAAGATAATACTTGTTCGAGAATTTCTGGGCATTTTTTGGGTTGTACATACGAAGATCTGCATTTTTTGTAAGTTCGATTTTCTGGGTTGTAAATCAGATTTCGTTTTTTTGTAAGTTCGATTTTCTGGGTTGTACATACGAAGATCTGCATTTTTTCGTTTTTAGTTGTAATTTTTTTCGATCTGCATTTCGTTTTTCGTTTTTTATGTAATGTTCAATGTTCGATCTGCAGTTTTTCGTTTTTAGATGAAGATGAAGATGATGTTCAATGTTCAATGTTCAAAAAATTTAAAAAAACGAAATTTAAAAAAAAAAAAAAAAAAATTTATTTTGAAAAAAGACTAAAGGGCTGCGGTTTTTTGACATGTCCGCAGCCCTTTAGTCTTTTTTGGGCTGCGTATTTTGACCGCAGCCCTTATCTAATATTATTTGCTGCTACAATAATGGCTGGGGGTCAAAAACCGCAGCCCATAAAGGCTAAAAAACCGCAGCCCTTAAGGTTTTTTCCACTAGTGAGTTTAAGCTTCGAACTTGATCCGAATTACCTCGAAATCTCCCGAAAACACCTAAAATGAACTCTAAACACCATGGAGACAAGAACAAGGTAAAATCAAGTGTAAATCATATAAAACCAAAGCAAAACATCGAGATACGACACCAAAGTAGGGCTATAAATGTGCTCTTAATCGAGCACATCAATTGATCCATTCGCTCGAATGCATGTAATTCGCCCGAATCTTCTTCATTTTCCATTCTAAAGATCTTTGGCCATTTCTAATATGGAGTGATCAACTACCATTCGGCCGAATGGTAGAGGCATTCCGCCGAATGGCCTTGGATTCTCTTCTTTGGGGCAGTTACAACTTCTACAAGCTTACAAACTTTGCCGGGATTGCGGGACGACCTTGATTTGTCTTGTCAAAGCTCCGAGATAGGGGTTTAAGCCTCGAACTCACGTCGTTTAACCTTGAAATCCCTAATACAACCTAAAACAATATCGAAACACTAGAAGGTGAGATCAAGGTGAAAGCATGCATAAAGTATAAATAAATACAAAACAACAAGACCTAACACAAAAATAGGGTTGTAAATGTGCTCTAAAACGAGCACATCAGTTATGTAAAAGAAAATATTTATATCTTTCGATAGAAAAAAAATTAATTTGAGCATTAGTTTCAAATATGTGTTGAGGTACTACACACGTGAACTTGATTATTTTGAGGACAATCTCTTAGATCGAATCTCTCTATATAGTTCAAATTCCCCAAATGACAGATAATAAGTTTGTTACGTTTTAGCGAATAAATTAACCTGTCAACTTTGTTATAGTAAACTAAATGGGTTTGATGGCATTGATGTGTTTTTTAATGAGTTTTTCTTTTTCCATTCATAAATTGTTGATTGACTTATCTCCATAGCCTTTGTAACTAATTGTTGTGTTGTCTTCTTGGTTTTTTTTTCTAACGCTTTGAACTTTGCTTTATTAAACCCCATGACATTCTTTGATTATGCCCTCTTCTTCTTGCTCTTTTTCTGTTTATTAGATGCCCAAACCCTAGCTATTGTAATTTTATTGACATTGTACTCATTCACAAGCTTATTGTTTTTTCATGAATTGGTTTGCCTTTTTTATTTAAGGCTATTAACAACTCATGCATAATTTTCTTCCCATTGAAGTTGCCTAACACTTTTTTTTTTCTAATTAGTAAATGATTTAGTAATGGGAGAAAATGTTTGGTGTCTTACATTTCATGCTAACTGGTATTTCATTTATAAGGAACTTTTAATGTCCTTTTTGAAACGTGCAAGTGGCGCATTTCTTATTTTGGTGAAAAAATTGAAACTTTTGGTTTCCACCAATATTTCTCATCTGTGAAAAATTTTGGTTTCCACCAAATTTTTAATCTGTTCAAATATTTTATTTCCACCAATAAGTCTAAAAGAAGATAAGGAAGTAGTGGAGACTTTTTATTTTATGTCAATTAGAATTATGTAATATAATTTGAATTCATGTAATCAAATTTAGGATATTTATTGAATTATGTAATATAATTGAGGTTATACGTGATATGTACGACAAGGTATCGACTAACATTCAGACGCCAGTGGGGTTAACAGAGCCTTTCCCTGTAAAAGTAGGTCTCCACCAGGGATCAGCTCTAAGCCCTTTCATTTTTGCGGTCATTATGGATGAGATCTCTAAATCTATCTGGGAGACGGTTCCGTGGTGCATGCTTTTTGCGGATGATATCGTGTTGGTGGCAGAAACTAAAGAGGAAGTTAGTAGTAAATTGGAGGAGTGGAGGGAAGCTTTAGAAGGTAAAGGTTTGCGCATTAGTCGTACGATGACCGAGTACCTACGTTGTGACTTTAGTGGGACACAACCGATAGGGGAGCCCAAAGTTTCCATCGGGGAAGAAGTCATTAAAAGTACAACCAAGTACAAGAACTTGGGATCGATCATCCAAAGGGATGGGGAGATCGACGAATATGTAGATCATCGTATCCAGGCAGGTTGGCTCAAATGGCAAGCAACTATCGCAGTGATATGTGATAGGAAGATCCCAAATAAGTTAAAGGGAATATTTTATCGGGTAGCGATCAGACCGGCTATGCTATATGGGACAGAATGTTGGCCTGTAAAAAAGAGTTTTGAACATAAGATGGAAGTCACAGAGATGCGTATGTTACGGTGGATGTGTGAGCATACTTTATTGGATCGAATTAGGAACCAAGAGTTTAGAGTCAAGCTAGGAGTTGCTCCTATCTCTGGAAAAATGCGCGAAAGAAGATTGAGGTGGTTTGGACATGTGAAGAGAAAGACTTTCGACGCCCCGGTGAGGAGAGTCGAAAGCTTTATAGTAGATGGCAAGAGGAGTTGAGGAAGACCCAAGAAAACCTGGGAGGAGCAAATAAAAATGGACTTACGTGAGTTACGCCTCTTTGAGGACCTGACTAGGAATAGGAGTAGTTGGAGGCGTCATATCCAGGTTTTAGACTTCGGCTTTTCTTCTTAGAGTTGTTTGCGGCGTCCGTGCTTTCTTGGCCTCTCTAGTTCCTTGTCTGTCTTGCTGTTTTTGTTTCTTTATGTTTATATTGTTCTGCATGCGTTTTCGATTTTTTTTCATCATGTGGCAAGTACGTTTATCATCTTCCTGGAGCCGGGGGACTCCTTTCTTTGGTTGTGCTCTCCTTTACGGGTATGAGTTGCCGCCGTCCTACCCTCCCCAGACCCTGCCCATAGTTTTCTATGAGCGGGAAATACTGGGTAGGATGATGATGATGATGATGATGTAATTCAGGTAAATCTCCTTCCAAAACAATGTTCTTCTCTTTGCTTTAATTAAATGGAGCAATTAAATATTTCATTCGTTCTGAAATACTTGCTACATTTTATTATGGACACAATTCATCAATTTAAGCTTATATTATACTCCCTCCGGTCCAGTTTACTTGTCCCATTTGACCAAACACGGATATTAAGGTAGTGGTGGGGTCCATTGGAAAAGGTGATAGTTGGGTATTTTAATTGATTAAATTTATTGTAAAGGTGGTAGTGGAGTATTGGGAATTGGAAAAGTTGGGGTATTTAGGTAAAAAAAGGATAGCCAAAAAAGGAAATGGGACAAGTAATGAGGAATTGCCAAAAAAGGAAATGGGACAAGTAAACTGGAACGGAGGGAGTATATTGCAGCTAATGTATAAATAAAAACAGGGGCGGTTATGGGCATATGTTCGAAACCAATTAATTACATTTTATATATAGCATACTATTGGGGTAGAGTAGTTGGTAAGAGTCTCACTTAATGTATCAATGGTCATATGTTCGAAACCTATTAATTACATTTTTCTCTACTCTTTTATCTCTTTCCAAAACAATTCTTAGTCTTCCAAATATTTTTTCTTACCTTATTTAATGTTTACACATTCATCAAATATCAATTATCACTAACTTAATTTATAAAAATAATCAACAATTTATTTTAAAATTTTCAACCTTTCAAACTTTTACTCTTTTTATTATTTGTCATCAATTTATTACTATTTTTTTTCTCTTTCATTTTAACAATAGAAAAGAAAGTTTTTTTTTAACAACTTAATTTAAGTTTAAGAAATATAAATTATATTGAATTTAAGTTTAAGAAATATAACTTATAAAAGTTAGGGGTTGCACCTCTCTCTGCAAAGATGCGGGAGAATAGGCTCAGATGGTTTGGGCATGTGCAGAGAAGCACCCATGACGCCCCAGTGAGAAGGGTCGAACGCATCATAGTGGAGGGCAAGAGAAGCTGGGGAAGACCTAAGAGGACGTGGGAGGAGCAGATTAACAGCGACCTGCTCGAACTACACCTCTCTAAGGACCTGACCAGGGATAGAGCCACATGGCGGCGCCTTATTCACGTCCTAGATTACTAGACTAGTTTGATACTGTTCTGTGACTTTTGTCATCGCTTTTCACTTCCATTTTTACCTATATCGCTTATAGGTTTTTTTTTTTTTTTTTTTTTTTTTTTTTTTTTTTTTAATCCCTATGCTTGGCTAACGTGGGTGTAAGATGCAGGTTTTCGGATTTTTGCAGGTCCTATCCTTGAAGACTCCTCTAGAGCCGAAGGACTCTTATGACCGCCCTCTCCTTATGGGTATGAGACGCCGTCGACCTTCCTTCCCCAGACCCTGGCCATAGAGTATCTATGTGCGGGAACACTGGGTATGATGATGATGATGATGATGAATTTTTATTTTGTTACTTTTTTTTAATTATAAAGGGCACTAATTTTAGAAATCTATAAATTATAAACAGGGCCTCGGAATTGTTTGCTCCGCCCCTGAATAGAAATCTATAAATTATAACTTAATCGTCTAATCGTAAACTTTCATAATATTAACTTTTTCTAATTTTAGATGTGTATAATTTAATAAATAAGTGAAAAAATAATACTTCCTCCGTATTTGGTTATTTGCAACTTTTACCAAAAACGGCGTATACTATTATTTGCAACTTTCTTTTTTTTTCCCATTTATAGAAAGTTTTTTATTACTTTTTTATTATATCTCTCTTACTTTTTTATACTCTCTCTTACTTTTTAATACTCTCTCTCATACTTTTTAATACTTTCTCTTACTTTTTAATATTATAATACTATAATCCTACCCCATTAACTTCATTAATATATTTTAATACACTACTAAAAGTTTTGCCTAGGAGTCCGTGAAGGACCCCAAAGTTGCAAATAATTAAATACGGAAGTAGTACATTAGATTGCTTAAAAAGACAAATGTATAGTATAATGGAACAAAAGAAGTATATTTTAATTACTTTCATTAATTTATCTTACTTTCACATGTTACCCACTATGTATAGTGGTTCTTATATTTACTTAATATTTGCGTCAAACCAATATGGGAATATGGGACATTAGGTGTGAATGAAAGGGAGTAATAAAATTAAATAACAACATAAATATAAGATTAAATACTTGCACTAAACTAAAATACTCGCTACATATAATTTAATACATTCTGCTTAATGGGTAATATTAACTTTTTTATAATTTTTAGATGTGTATAATTTAACATACTTCAAATGATCAAAATAACATATTGGATTGCGTAAAATGTCATATATAATAAGTGTAGTTGAATGGAGGAAATTTGATTTTGTAAAATTATTGTTATCAGTTTTTTATGTTTATTTATTATTCCCTCCTGTAGAAACACTTAGAGACAATGAACTGCAACAAGAGAGGGGGTGAATTGTTGTTGTTGCCCTTAGAGTATTTTTGCCCTATTTTCTTGCGGAATTTGAATAATAAAAATACTCAATGCAAATTAAAAGAAAACTAAAAAAGAACACCAAGATTTAACGTGGGAAAAAGCCACGACCCTCTAGGGATTTCTCTTCTCTTATTAATTTTATGTAAGTTAATTCTCTATTACATAAAATAAATTCTCCTTCTCTTTCTCTTTTTCTCTTCTCGGTTCTCCTTCTCGTTCCCTTTCTCTCTTCTCCTTCTCTTTCTCTTCTCTCAATTCCCCTTAGACTTACCCAAGTCTAATTACAAATTCTATCAAAAAAAATCGTACAAAATTTCTCTAAATTGGATGAACAAAACCAAAACATAAACATAAATAACAAAAACTTATAAACTAAGAAAATTATAAATTAAGAAACATAAAAACATAAACGTAAGCATTCACAAGCATCAATTAAGTTTGTTTGCCCTCTTCCCCCTTTTGACATCAATCAAAAAGTAGGTGCATAGATCAATCCACAGCTCTAAAGCAAGCGTTAGACAAATTAAGATAGTAAGCAGCAAACTAAGAAAGCAAATGTCAAACGTCAATCAAGATATGCACACATATAAACATCATAGACCATAAATGATAGAGAATAAAGATAATATGAAGGATTAAAAATTGTTGGTTAGTAGCATCAACATAAGATAATTGTTTCGTACCCCAGCAGGTACACAAAAGTAAGAAAAAAAATTGTTTAAAGATTACATATAAAGTGGCAAACAAATAACATTAATTTAAATTTTAGAACAGAAACAGGAGGGATCAGGCAGCAGTCTCCTCGTCTACATATTCTGTCTGCACTTCCACAGTGTCAAGCTTTGCTCCAAGACGGGACTCTATCTGGGACAGCTGCTCTTCAAGTGTGGAGAGTGAGGCACGAACTTCACTTTGGAAAGCACAAAGTTGAGACTGCATATCAAGGAGTGTAGAGAGGACATGAGCAAGGGTAGTAGGAGGAGGGATAGTAGTGGGATCGTCAAAACCAGTGGGTAGAGGTGACAGTGGTGATGTAAATGGTGGTGGAGTAGTTGCTATTAGTGATGATGGTATAGGTGAGTGTGGTTTTGGTGATGGTGGGGTTGATGAGGTAATATCAGCATTAAGGCACGAAGAACTCTTGGATGATTTCCTGATGTTCTTTAGAGGCACATTGAGGTCCTCATCCTCTGAACTAGATTGTTCATCCTCTAGTTCCTCTTTCTCTTCTTCCTCAACTTGTTCCCCCTTACTAACAACTTCCCCCTGAGTCACAGTTTCCCCTTGTTCCTGTTCTGTCTCTGCCTCAGTAGTGGCAGTGGGAACAGTTTCCTGATCTACATTCTCTACATTCTCCCCTTCTACTTCAGTTTCACCTTCCTCTTGTTCCTCATCAGAACTCACATACTCAACATCTTCTTCAACATCCTCTAGAATTCCATTTTCATTTAATGTAAGATGCAAGTTATTAAGACACTTAGCACCTATTTTGTTGTTAGCACTCAATGGAAATTCTAGGCCTTCAAGGGCACACCAAACTTCTTAAATATATGGGTTAACAAGCCACCATATCCAATCATTTTTTTCTTTTCAATGCAATCGGCCAAGTGTGATATCATCAAAGACGGAAAATTGATTTTGATATGATTCTCTAAGCAATAAATCAAAGTAGCTTCTCTTAAATTCACCTCACTACGTTTTGACCTTCGAGGTAAAATAAACCTCCTAGCAATGTTATACAGTAATTTATGAAGTGGAGAAAGAGAGTTGTGACTAAACCGTTTCTTGTCATTTATCCCTAAAAACTTCAGCACTGTTTTTTCATTAATGCCTGAAAAAACTATCTTTGATCCAACATAATAAGTGTCGAATCCTACTGCAGGTACTCCAAACCATTCACCTAACATAAGACTATTAAACTCAATTTTAATCTCCTTCACAATACTTGAACACACGCCATTGTCAATCGAAAAATTACTGATAAATTCTCGCATCAAATATGGATACATTGAATTGCAAGACAAGTCATACATAAGCACCTCCTATCCTTGATTACTCAAGATCGCATGCAATTGAGGGAAAGAATTAGATTCATACCAGTACTTGTCGAGTCGAAAACCAACGGACATTTCTTTGGAAATTTCTTCAGCACTATCAGGGTCCACTTGCTTGGCCCTTTTTACTGGTCTACTTGATGAAGTTCCTTTTGAGTGGGTTTTCTTCGTGCCTCCTTGCATGGTTTTAGGAGTGGTTGATCTTTGGCGTTTTTGAGAAGAGGATTGTGGAATTTCAGTGGGTGAAGGATGAATTACTTGTAATGGCTCGGGTTGGACGAATTTAGGGCTTTTCCCTTTGCTCAATGATGATAATCTTGGCGATTTCATGGTTGTTGGTAGGGATGAAGGAAAGAATTTGAGAGAGGTAAGAATAAGGCTTTGACGGTTTTGGTGAGATAAAGAGGGAGTTGTACTTTGGTAATAATAGTAAGTGTGATGGATGTGACGTGAGGAGTGGGTTATAAAGGGTTGAAGGGACGGTTATGAAAATGTAGTATAACTTCTTGAATTCGGTTTTAGTGTATGAACCTAGTGGGGTAACGAAGGGTTTACGTGTAAGTTCGTTGAATATATCGACTAAGATAACTACTTTCCGAAACACCTCGATGATCCGTCTTCCATTTCTTAAATTATGTTGGCTCAACGAAATAAATTAAAATAAAGAAAATGCTGGAATTTGTGAAAAATAAAAATATTTTTGTGGTTTTTGAAAGATAAATTATAATATGTGGAATAATATAAAATAATATGAAATAATTTATGCTACTTGGTCTAATCAGTTCATGCAAGCAATCAAGATAAAGTTTAAGACACGTACTTAAATAGAAGCATACCCAAATCTCGCAATGATTGAATAATCAATCTTGGTTGTTGTGGTTGATTGAACCCTTCCAATTTTTCAAGATGTTTCGAGGAGGAATACTAGCATTAAACTTTAGTGAAGCTTGATCATACCTAGCTCCAACATCATCTTTTCGAATTGTTTCCTTGGAAGCGGTTTGGTCATAATATCTGCAACTTGATCACTAGTATTGACATGTTTAACAATAATATTTTTATGCTCTACATTATCCTTAAGAAAATGGTGTCTAATATGAATATGTTTAACTCTAGAATGATGCATTGGATCTTTTGAAATGCAAATAGCACTAGTATTAACACAATAAATAGGAACACATTTAAGTTTAATACCAAAATCTCTTAGCTGTTGTTTAATCCAAAGCATTTGGGAACAGCAGGCTGCTGCTGCTACATATTCAGCTTCTGCAGTGGATAAAGCTATTGTGTTCTGTTTCTTGGAACTCCATGATACCAAAAAAGATCCAAGAAATTGTACCATACCTGACGTGCTTTTTCTATTCACAAGATCACCTGCGTAATCTGCATCACTATACCCTTTCAAGTCATAGACATCACTTTTAGGATAAAATAGGGATAAGTCATCTGTTCCCTTTAAATATCTTAGAATCCTTTTTACTGCCGTATGATGTGATTCTTTAGGATTTGATTGAAACCTAGCACACAAACCAACACTAAAGGATATATCGGGTCTACTAGTTGTTAAGTATAGTAGAGATCCTATCATGCCTCTATACATCGTTTGGTCAACATTAATTCCATTAGAGTCTTCGTCTAATCTTATGTTAGTGGCCATGGGTGTGTTGTTTGTTTTAGCATTATTAGTCCATATTTCTTTAGAAGTTCTTTTATGTATTTTTGTTGATGAATAAAAATACCGTTAGCAGTTTGTTTAATTTGCAAACCAAGGAAGAAATTTAATTCTCCCATCATACTCATTTCAAATTCATTACTCATTAGGTCAGCAAATTCCTTACATAACGATTCATTAGTAGCACTAAAAATAATATCATCAACATATATTTGAACAACTAAAATATTCGAACCTTTATTCTTAAAGAATAAGGTTTTATCAATTTGACCTCGTATGAACTTGTTATCAATCAAAAACTTAGATAATCTATCGTACCATTGTCTAGGTGCCTGTTTTAGCCCATAAAGAGCTTTATCAAGCTTGTAGACGTGATACGGAGAAATTGGGTTTTCAAAGCCAGGTGGTTGTTCCACAAATACTTCTTCTTCTAGAAACCCGTTTAAGAATGCACATTTTACGTCCATTTAATATAATTTAAAATTCATGAAAGCGACAAAAGAAATAAGAATTCTAATAGCTTCTAATCTAGCTACGGGAGCAAAAGTTTCAGTATAGTCAATACCTTCCTGTTGATTGTATCCTTTTACCACTAACCTTGCTTTGTTTCTGACTATTGTGCCATGTTCATCCAGCTTGTTCCTGAATACCCATTTCCGCCCAATTATCTTCTTGTTCTTGGGTTTAGGTTCCAAGTGTCATACTTTGTTTCTTTCAAACTCATTCAATTCGTCTTGCATAGCTACCACCCAATCCGAATCTTGTAAAGCTTCTTCATGATTCTTGGGTTCCATTGTTGATAGAAAAGCAAAGTGTGCACAAAAGTTTCTCATTTGTGACCTTGTTTGTATGTCTTTGTTCATATCGCTTATGATCAAGTCTAGTGGATGTGATTTTTGATGTTTCCACGGTCTTGGAACAAAGTCTCTTGTGGAGACAGATGTGGAAGCAGGCTCACTGACTTGATTCTGATTTGGTTCAGCATCATTTCTTTCTTCTTGAACTTCTCTTGGGATATCTGGATTAGGAACAGCAGGTTGTTCAAGTTCTGCCTGTGGCTCTTGTTCTTGATTTGGTTCAGCATTCCGAACCTGTTGTTGTTCTTCTTGATCTTGCTCCTTTTGTATATTCTCTTCATCGTCCAAATTAGCAAGACCTATCTTAAAATCACCTGTTTCTTGTTCACTTGTCATAAAGTTAGTTTCAGCAAATATTATGTGAACGGATTCCTCAACACACATAGTTTTCTTATTATAAACTCTATATGCTTTACTATGAGATGAATAGCCAAGAAATACTGCTTCATCACTTCTTTCATCGAATTTACCTATATTTCGTTTTCCATTGACATGCACAAAACATCGACATCCAAAGACTCGAAAATATGAAATATTAGGTTTAATTCCTTTAAATAGTTCGTAGGGGGTTTTAGAAGTGATCGGTCTAATTAATACTCGATTTAATATATAGCCTGCAGTATTAACGGCTTCGGCCCAAAAATTTCTAGGTAGACCACTAGCTATTAACATAGTTCTAGCCATTTCCTCTAAGGTTCTATTTTTACGTTCTACAAATTGTGACTTAAACCATGCTCGTTGCAATAATCCATAAACTTTGAATTTCAAATTCTTTTCCATGATCCGATCTTATGTGGACAAGTTGATTGTTACTAAATTTCTGAATTTTAGTAGCGAATGCAAAAAATTCATCAAAAGCCTCATCTTTGCTAGATAAAAATAAAGTCCATGTAAATCTACTGTAATTATCAACTATAACAAATACATATTGCTTACCGCTGCGACTTTGGATTCTCATTGGTCCACAAAGATCCATATGAATTAATTCAAGTGGTCTTGAGGTGGTCACGACGTTTTTAGGTTTGAAGGATGACCTTGCATGTTTTCCTTTGGCACAAGGATCACATACTTCATTCTTTTGAAATTTAAGGGACGGTAATCCTCTAACTAAGTCTTTAGATCGTAAAGTATTAAGCAATGAAAAACTAGCATGACCTAATCGTTTATGCCAAAGAAGAGGGTCATCTTCTATAACGCTTAGACATGTTAGACTGGTTTTAGGAACAGTGTGCAGGTCCAGCACGTAGGTGTTCCCTTTTCTGATCCCTTCCAGAATGATGTCTCCTGTGTCGTTCCTAGAAATGATGCACTTTTCAGAAGTAAAGTTTACAGAGTTACCTTTGTCGCAAAATTGAGAAATACTTAAAAGATTGTGCTTTAAATTCTCGACCAAAAATACATTATCTATAGCATGGGAACTTGACCTTCCTATCTTTCCTTTTGCAATGATTTCACCTTTCATGTTGTCACTAAAGGTCACAATTCCTCCATCATAGGCTTCTAGTGAGAGAAATTTTGATCTATCGCCTGTCATGTGCTTGGAACAGCCACCGTCGAGATACCATGAGCTGTTCCCCCTCACTAGAACCTGTAAAATGAACATAGTTGTTAGAGGGTGGAACCCAGCCATCCTTGGGTTCCATGACGATTATACAAGAATCATATTTCTTAATCCAAACTCTATCGACATATATTTGGTTCGTTTTGTTATGCTGTTCCTTTTTTAAACATTGATGTTTCAGGTGCCCAGTTTTGCCACAAAAGGAACAGACCTTTTTACTTTGTTGATCAACGTAGAACTTTTTCTTTTTATCATGTTTGACATATCCTAGACCTTCGGTTCCTTTGGTTTTAGCATTAAGAATCCATTTGGGAACTTCTTTGATTTTCCCTTTTTCTCTCGAATTTAATTCAAGCCTAAGTCGATCATTTTCTTTTAAGGCGGATTCTAGGTCTAATTTCATTTGAAGAAGGACACATTTAATTTCTTTATTAGACTCATAACTCAATTCCATTTCTTGATACTTAAGTTGAATTAATTTAGTGTTTAACATGATGTTTTCTTCTTTAACCTTTTCTATAGCTTCTTTTAACATCACATTATTATCAAGTAATTCAAAGAATCGAGTTTGCACATCAGACCTAAAAGAATTAAGGTAGGATATTTGGTCTTTGCACGCTTTAAGGTCTTTTTTTCCGTTTTGAGACAGATGGCTGTTTGTTTTTCTAAATTTTCGTGAGATTCTAAAATCATTTTAATTAATCTATGTTTATCCAATTTGAATAAGTAATCAAAAAATGGATCAGAAGACAGTACCTCTTTTCCTTTAAATTTTTCATCATGCATTGCCATGAGACAGAGATTGGCTACTTCTTCTTCTTCATTGGGAGCTTCGGTTTCGGCCTCGCTTTCGGATTCTCCCCATGCAGCTATCATGGCTTTGCGAAAATCAGTTTTGTTGAAGTTTCCTTTTGTTGGTTGTCTTCCTGTTTCGCTTGCTTTCCCTTTAGCCTTCTCATTCTTCCATAGTAGGCAATCCTTGATGAAATGCTCGGTACTTCCACATTTGTGGCATTCATATGTTTTGGAATTTGAAGTTCCTCTTTCTTTGTTGATTATTTGATTTTTATACTTGTTGTTCCTGAAGAACTTCTTAAATCTATGTACCAGCATTGCTGCCTCTTCCTCATCAGTTTCTGATTCTTCTTGATCGTTTGCTGTCAGAGCCAAACCCTTGTTCCTGGAACTATCAGCTGTTCCCAGATGTAATTCATGAGTCATAAGGGAACCAGCCAACTCTTCCAGATTAAACTTTGTGAAATCCTTAGATTCTTGAATGGCTGTGACCTTCGCTCTCCAACGATCATCTTGAGGTAGGCTTCTTAGGATTTTTCGAACTTGTTCATTTGAGGGAATTAGCCTTCCAAGGGAGACAAGCTCATTCGTAATGTTTGTGAACCTAGTAAACATTTCTTGAATGCTTTCTTTAAGTTCCATAACAAATCTTTTGTATTTGGACATGAGCAAGTCAATCTTGGAACGCTTAACTTTACTCTTTCCTTCGTGGGTAACCTCCAGCAGATCCCAAATTTGTTTGGCGGTTCTGCATCCCATAATGCGATTATGTTCGTTTGGACAAAGCCCACAATGAAGCAATTTGATAGCGAGAGCATTCATTTCCATCTTTTGAAAATCTTCTTTCTCGTATTCTGTAATAGGTTTGGGAACAGTCTCGTTATTGGAATTCGTAGTTGTTACCTCAAAATCTCCAATTTCGATGACTCTCTAAACTTGATAATTTTCGGCTTTGATGAAGATCTCCATTCTATTTTTCCAATACGTGTAGAATTTGCCGTCGAACATTGGTGGTCTCTGAGTAGAGTTTCCTTCTTCCATGCGTTTGTTCATTTTCAGCATCTCTAATACACCAAGATACGGCTCTCAGGGTTTCCTGATCAAATGAGGAACCTGGCTCTGATACCAATTTTTAAAACACTTAGAGACAATGAACTGGAACAAGAGGGGGGGAGGGGTGAATTGTTGTTGTTGCCCTTAGAGTATTTTTGCCCTATTTTCTTGCGGAATTTGAATAATAAAAATACTCAATGCAAATTAAAAGAAAACCAAAAAAGAACACCAAGATTTAACGTGGGAAAAAGCCACGACCCTCTAGGGATTTCTCTTCTCTTATTAATTTTATGTAAATTAATTCTCTATTACATAAAATAAAGTCTCCTTCTCTTTCTCTTCTCTCTTCTCTTTCTCTTTCTCTCTTCTCGGTTGTCCTTCTCGTTCCCTTTCTCTCTTCTCCTTCTCTTTCTCTTCTCTCAATTTCCCTTAGACTTACCCAAGTCTAATTACAAATTCTCTCAAAAAAAATCGTACAAAATTTCTCTAAATTGGATGAACAAAACAAGAATTGCACAAAGGATTTAATTTTGGAATTAATAAGCTATTAAAAACTTTCAAGATTTCCTTTTCTTGATTTAAGAAAACTCACGAAATATTTGGGCACAAAAATATTTTTTCGGAAATATTTTCTCTTGAATGATCACCAATTTGTGCCGGTTTACACTAGTTGAAAAAAAGCTATTGGCTGCTACTTATTGGCTGCGGTTTTTAGGAACACGCAGCCCATATGAATAAAAAAATGTGGTAAAAAAATAGTGAACAAGGGCTGCGGTTTTTACACATAACCGCAGCCCCAATGTGTTTCAAAAAGTATAATAAACAAAGGGCTGCGGTTTTTTACGTGTCCGCAGCCCTTAGCCATTCGAAAATTAAATAAAGAAAATTAAAAAAAAAAAATTGTAAAGGGGCTGCGGACATCACATAAAACCGCAGCCCTTGCCCATTAAAATAAAAAAAAAATTTAGGAAAAAAAATTATTATACAGGGGCTGCGGACATCCCAATAAACCGCAGCCCTTAACCTTTCTCCATTAAAAATTAAATTAAAACCGGGAAAGTATAACGTTCATATTTGCTCGAACTTCCTGTTACATTTCATTCTCACAAACCT
Organism: Amaranthus palmeri; assembly: GCA_019776075.1. Classification (NCBI taxonomy): domain Eukaryota; kingdom Viridiplantae; phylum Streptophyta; class Magnoliopsida; order Caryophyllales; family Amaranthaceae; genus Amaranthus; species Amaranthus palmeri. The sequence goes on from JAAKBH010000475.1 coordinate 219,318, forward strand.
AATAGCCTTCTTCTTGCTCGAACTCCTGCACTCTTCTTGCTCGAATTCCTGCTCTCTTCTTGCTCGAAAATCTTGCTTTTGGTCTTCTTCATTTCAATCGAAAATCTTGAACTTGGTCTTCTTCTTCTCTTCTCTTCAAAAACCCACGAAAACTCTTGGTCTTCTTCTTCTTCTCTTCAAACACCCACGAAAAATCATCTTATACTTTTGGAGTTGTTCTTCTTCTTCTTCTCTTCAATAAACCGCTGCTCTTGCTTTTGGAGTTGTTCTTCTTCATTCGAAATTCTTCATTCAAGGTAATTTAATTCTTCATTCTCCATTTTAATTCGAAATTCTTCAAAAACCCACGAAATTAACATTTTTTTTTGGTTTTTAGATAAGTAGCAGCGTACGTGTTCCTTGGAAATTCTTCATTCAAGGTACTTTTTCATTTTCAATTTTGTAAATTAGGTTTAATTAGGGTTGTGATTTTGATTTTGAATGACAGTTTTAATACGATAAAAAAAGTGTGTTTGTTATTAATGGATCTTGTTTATGATATGGGTTTATTTTATGACGGATTTGAAAATTATATGAAATTTATGCATAATGTTGAAAATTTGTATCAAGGTAGAAGGTGTTTACTTGATTTTAAAACAAGTAGGGTACTCTTACTGAGCTTGAAGAACTATAATGCTTAAAAAATGTAATTTTTGTGATCTTGAGTGGTGAAATTACGGTCGTATTTGGCTTTATGATTGAAGTGGATGTATTCTCGAGCTGAGGGGCTCTTTGGATGCAACCTTCTTTGTTAAGAGTTTGATTTGTCGTCTTCTATCCCTTCCAAGATGTTGATCTTAGCTTCTATGAGCTAGATGTGTTTGGTATGATGATGATAATAACGATAATTGAGGTGGATGTAATGAAACTAAAATCTATTGTGTGATGCATCGAATATACTGATTACCAGCGCTGTTTTTATTGACAATGGGCGTTGTGTATGAGCCGATGCAAAATCAATCTCCTTGTTTGAGTTTGTTTAGTAAGAGGCAATACAACAACTCTTTGTTTTCTCAAAACAGCGATACATTTGATACCCATTTAATTTGATGTTTGTTGTTTTTAAGTTTTAAATTTTATCATATAATTTATGAATGTGTATGTATATATAGTAGTTTTTTAGCTTTAAATTTATCATAGTTTTTTTATAGTTTGTAAATTATGTTTAATTAGGGTTGTTTTAATTTATGGATAAAATGAATGAGTTGGTTTGCATTATGTAAATTAAGATAAGTTATGTAAATTATAGTTTGTAGAGTATATATATTTTAATTTGAACAATTTAAAGAATATGAAGGTTCAATATTGTTATGATTGTAAATTAGGGTTAAATGAATGATTATTACTTAATTTTGTGGTTAATTAAGGTTCGTTAAGTATATATGCTAAAAGGTTGTGTATTAATTTTGTTTTGAATTAAATAATCACACTTAGGATGACAAAAGATCGTTCTTGGATGTATGGAAGCATTGAATCGTCGGAATTTATTGATGACGTATTAGAATTTTGTAGTGTTGCGGTTGAACATCAAATTAGGACGGGGGGAGTTGGTTTTTATTGCCCATGTGTCAATTGTGGCAATGTATCAAAGGTAGATAGTGTTTATATCCTTAGGGAGCATATACTTCGACGTGGGTTTAGGCCTCAATATCATGTTTGGGTTTGGCATGGTGAGGAGGGAGTTTACAAGGAAAATAGTGTTGTTGAGGATGTCAATAATGTGGTTGATGTTAATGAGGATGTAGTGGATGAAGAGAATGTTGATGAGGATGTGGATCGTGTTGATGAGATGATGGAGGGAGTCGAGGATGAGTTAGGAAAACGTCCTCGTGTATTTGACTTGTTGACAGAGGCTTCTCAAAAGCCTTTGTATCCTGGATGTACAAAGTTCACCAAGCTTACAGCAGTTTTGACGATTTTCAACATTAAGTCAAAGTTCAATTGGAGTGACACTAGTTTCACAATGTTATTAGAAGCGTTAGGTGAGATGCTTCCCGAGGGAAATGAACTTCCAAAGTCGACATACTATGCCAAAAAGCTAATGTGTCCTTTCGGGTTAGAGTACCAGAAGATTCATGCGTGTCCGAATGATTGTGTATTGTATCGGAATGAAAACGAGAACTTAGAAGAGTGTCCTAGGTGTGGGTTATCGCGTTACAAGCGTAAAGGGGCTCGAGATGCTAAAGGGCCCCCGGCTAAGGTATTGTGGTATCTTCCAATAATACCAAGATTCAAGCGCTTGTTTTCTATAAAGAAAGATGCGTTAAATTTGAGGTGGCATGCAAATAGGGTGAAGAAAGATCACTTGCTCACACATCCATCCGATTCTCCGGAGTGGAAGAGTATTGATAGGTTGCACAAGACTTTTGGGGATGAAGTTCGTAATTTAAGGCTCGGACTGTGCACGGATGGAATGAACCCATTTGGCAATCTTAGTTCTCAACATAGTACTTGGCCGGTACTTTTAGTGATTTATAATTTGCCACCTTGGTTGTGTATGAAGCGTAAGTACATTATGCTTTCGCTTCTTATCTCGGGTCCTAAGCAACCTGGTAACGACATAGATGTATATCTTGCACCTCTTGTTGAGGATTTGAGAAAGATGTGGGATGAAGGAGTTTCCGTGTTTGATGCATATGCTAATGAGGAGTTCACCTTGCGTGCAATGCTTTTATGCACCATTAACGATTTTTCGGCTTATGGAAACTTATCAGGGTATAAGAACAAAGGGAAGAAAGCGTGCCCAATACGTATCGATGACATGGAATCCACGTGGATTCCTAAGTGCAAACATGTATTCATGAATCATCGAAAGTTCCTCCCACGAGATCACCAATACCGTAAGAAGAAGAAGATGTTCAACGGGGAGGTTGAGGACCGTGTAGCTCGTCGACCGTTGTCCGGTTATGAGGTTTACGAACAAGTTAAGGGGGTTGAAACTGTATTTGGTAAAACAGGGCAAGTGCAAGGGGGTGAAGATCGACTGTGGAAAAAAGAATCAATCTTTTGGACGCTTCCATATTGGAGAGATCTACAGGTTAGGCATTGTCTTGACGTTATGCATATAGAGAAAAATGTATGCGATGCCATACTCGGGACTCTCATGAACATTCCGGGTAAGACAAAGGATAATAAGGCCGTGCGAGATTACTTTGAATGTAAGGGTATTCGTCCGGAGTTGTGGGCACAGGTTAAGGGGAGTAAGAAAAGAGAAAGAACTGATGAAGTTGGTGGTAGTATCAACGGAAAGGTCGGTAAGAAGAAGATGAGTAGTGAAAAAGTTTATTTGCCTCCAGCTTGCTACACATTGTCCAAAGCAGAGAAGCGGGCCTTTTGTGAGTCTTTGTATGGCATTAAGGTTCCCTCTGGGTACTCATCTAACATGAAGAGATTTGTGACCCTTAATGGTGAATTGAAGTTGGGAAGCATGAAATCTCACGATTGCCATGTAATGATGCAAGTGTTCTTACCGATCTCACTACGTGGAATATTGCCAAAACATGTGAGATATGCTATTACCGAGCTATGTTCGTTCTTCAACACTATTTGTAGTAAAGTTCTTGATCCCTTTAAACTTGATGCTCTTCAACTCGACGTGATTGTAACTTTATGCAAGTTTGAGATGTATTTTCCACCTTCTTTCTTTGACATAATGGTTCATCTTATTGTTCATCTTGTTCGTGAAATCAAGCTTTTAGGTCCAGTTTTTCTAAGGTGGTGCTATCCTTTTGAGAGACACATGGGTGTGTTACAAAACAAAGTGAGGAATCCAGCACAACCAGAGGGGAGTATGATTCAAGGCACTGTAAGCGATGAGATTGGTAATTTTATAGCCGAGTATATGGCTATGGCAAAGCCTATAGGACTACCCACCTCTCGACATGAAGGAAGACTTGAGGGAAAAGGAACAATTGGATCTAAAACAATCACACCTTCTCGGGATAGTCTGTTACAAGGACACCTGTGTGTGTTGCATCATATTTCAGAAGTTCATCCTTTTTTGAATGAGCATTTTGATATATTGCGCGCAAAATATCCGTCTAGAGGTGATAGGGCATTGATGCAGTTGCATAACAAGACGTTTGTTGATTGGTTTCATAATCGAGTAATATGTGAAGAACTAAAGGGTGTATCTGAAACTGTTAAGTGGTTAGCTTTTGGTCCTCGTGATGATGTCAACAAATATGAGGGTTACGATGTCAATGGGTTTACATTTTGGACTGAGAGTCAAGATAAGAAGTCATCGTATCTGCAGAATAGTTGGGTTTCTATTTTGTCGTCATCTACATTTTACGCGAGTGCCAAGGATCAATCGCCGGTTGATGCTAAATCGGTATACTACGGGCGGGTACATGAAATATGGGAGCTTGACTATTGTACTTTCACTATGGGTCTTTTCAAATGCAAGTGGGTGGATAATAATCGACGATGCGTTAAAAATGACGACCCTTGTGGATTCACTCTTGTAGACTTGGATCGCTTGCGTGATGGTGAGGAGCCATTCATACTAGCCACACAAGCCAACCAAGTATTTTACATTGAAGACCCTTCTAATAAACAATGGTCTATTGTTATACCGGGAAAAAGAAGTATCCTTGGTATAGGTGATGTTGAGGATGAGGAAGAATATAATGCTTTTGAAGACTCCCCGCCCTTTATCAATCCAAAATCGGTGAATGAAGATGATGAAGATGTTGGTTATATGCGTGTAGATCACACGGAAGGAATACATTTGAATTAAGTGATTCACAAGGTATGAATTGTTTAAGGTTATTAATTTTGGCATTTTCGGGCGTAAAGTAGCTTAAACCTTGTTTGTTATGCATGAAACTTGGCACACAACACTATTTGGTGTATATAAATGTGTTGAAGTTGTTAGAATTGGAAATAATTGTCATATGCTTGAAATTAAGGGTCAAGTTGCGTTTTTTAACGGTTTTGAATGAATTTTGGCATTTTCGAGCGTAAAGTAGCTTAAACCTTGTTTGTTATGCATAAAACTTGGCAAACAACACTATTTGGTGTATATAAATGTGTTGAAGTTGTTAGAATTGGAATTAATTGTCATATGCTTGAAATTAAGGGTCAAGTAGCCTATTTTAACGGTTTTGAATGAATTTTGGCATTTTCGAGGTTAAAGTAGCTTAAACCTTATTTGTTATGCATGAAACTTGGCACACAACACTATTTGGTGTATATAAATGTGTTGAAGTTGTTAGAATTGGAAATAATTGTCATATGCTTGAAATTAAGGGTCAAGTTGCGTTTTTTAACGGTTTTAATGAATTTTGGCATTTTCGAGCGTAAAGTAGCTTAAACCTTGTTTGTTATGCATGAAACTTGGCAAACAACACTATTTGATGTATATAAATGTGTTGAAGTTGTTAGAATTGAAAATAATTGTCATATGCTTGAAATTAAGGGTCAAGTTGCGTTTTTTAACAATTTTGAATGAATTTTGGCATTTTCGAGCGTAAAGTAGCTTAAACCTTGTTTTTTATGCATGAAACTTGGCACACAACACTATTTGGTGTATATAAATGTTTTGAAGTTGTTAGAATTGGAAATAATTGTCATATGCTTGAAATTAAGGGTCAAGTAGCGTTTTTTAACGGTTTTGAATGAATTTTGGCATTTTCGAGCGCAAAGTAGCTTAAACCTTGTTTCTTATGCATGAAACTTGGCACACAACACTATTTGGTGTATATAAATGTGTTGAAGTTGTTAGAATTGGATATAATTGTCATATGCTTGAAATTAAGGGTCAAGTTGCGTTTTTTAACGGTTTTAATGAATTTTGGCATTTTCGAGCGTAAAGTAGCTTAAACCTTGTTTGTTATGCATGAAACTTGGCACACAACACTATTTGATGTATATAAATGTGTTGAAGTTGCTAGAATTGGAAATAATTGTCATATGCTTGAAATTAAGGGTCAAGTTGCGTTTTTTAACGATTTTGAATGAATTTTGGCATTTTCGAGCGTAAAGTAGCTTAAACCTTGTTTGTTATGCATGAAACTTGGCACACAACACTATTTGGTGTATATAAATGTGTTGAAGTTGTTAGAATTTGAAATAATTGTCATATGCTTGAAATTAAGGGTCAAGTAGCCTATTTTAACGGTTTTGAATGAATTTTGGCATTTTCGAGGTTAAAGTAGCTTAAACCTTGTTTGTTATGCATGAAACTTGGCACACAACACTATTTGGTGTATATAAATGTGTTGAAGTTGTTAGAATTGGAAATAATTGTCATATGCTTGAAATTAAGGGTCAAGTAGCGTTTTTTAACGGTTTTGAATGAATTTTGGCATTTTCGAGCGTAAAGTAACTTAAACCATGTTTGTTATGCATGAAACATGGCACACAACACTATTTGGTGTATATAAATGTGTTGAAGTTGTTAGAATTGGAAATAATTATCATATGCTTGAAATTAAGGGTCAAGTTGCGTTTTTTAACTGTTTTAATGAATTTTGGCATTTTCGAGCGTAAAGTAGCTTAAACCTTGTTTGTTATGCATGAAACTTGGCACACAACACTATTTGATGTATATAAATGTGTTGAAGTTGTTAGAATTGGAAATAATTGCCATATGCTTGAAATTAAGGGTCAAGTTGCGTTTTTTAACGATCTAGAATGAATTTTGGCATTTTCGGGCGTAACGTAGCTTAAACCTTGTTTGTTATGCATGAAACTTGGCACACAATACTATTTTGTGTATATAAATGTGTTGAAGTTGTTAGAATTGAAAATTATTGTTATATGCTTGAAATTAAGGGTCAAGTTGCTATTTTTAACGGTTTTTTTAACGATTTTTGTCACTTTCTAATGTAATTCTATTTTCTACTCTTTCTTGTACTTGATCTACAATGCATCTTTTCAGGGACGACATTGTGCCCGAGATTTAGACTATGGATGACGATGTCCATAGTGAGTCGGATAAGTACTATGATCCGACGAAGGAAAAGGACATAGTTGATGATGATGATGCCATTGAGGATGACGACCCTCTTGTTAGACACGAGCAATTGGCTTATTCTGCTCCTCCTATTGATGAGACGGCTTCTACTAAAACAGCGACAATTTCAAAGAAACGAAAAGGGCGAGGTCCTACGAAAAACCTCAAAGTCAAAGAGTCCATGTACCTCGAATGCAATGCGCTGGGCCAACCGTGTGGAAAGTGGCGTAAGGAATATGGAAAACAAGTGGGTTTATGTGTTCTTAAGATTTCCATATTACACGCCTGGCACGAGGTTGCAGAGGGCTTGAAGAAGTCATTTTGGGATGATACGATGGTAATAAGCATCTTTAGTCTTTTATTAATTTACTTTCATTTTAAAATTAATTGAATTGACATTAATTATTAATTATATTTTCCTTTTGTAGAATCTTTTCCACATCGAGCACGACGAAGAAAAGAAGAGTATTTTTCTTTCAGCTGTTGCTGAAAGATTAAGAGACTTCGACGCAAAGCTCGTCGGTGGTTGGATCACAAAGAAACGTCACCGTTTGACCAAGAAGGTAAAAACGGGAATTAAAGATGGAGAACAAGCTCCCTCCAAAATGCCGTATGAGATATGGCCACACATATCTAAAAATGAGTGGGAGGCATTTGTTGCAAGAAAAACAACTCTTAATGAAGTTGTAAGTATTATAGCTTTTCATTTTTATTTACTTTTTTTGATTTAATTATTAAACTAATAATATATGACATTTGACTTATTATGTTGATTAATTAGGAAAAACGTGGTAAAGCTTCCGAGTCGGCAAAGAAAAGGAAGTTTTACCATCACATGGGCTCAAGAACTTATGATGAGGCCCGAAAAGAGTGGGTGGATGCGGGATTATACCCCAAACAGAGTTCAGCCGCGAGCTTATCTACGACTACCCCATCCGTGAGTACTCCTGCTGGAGATCGGGTGCTAGATTGGTATTGCGGGCTTCATGCTTGAGATGAAAGTTGTAAATTTACCATTCCTGATCCGGGAACATAGAAGATTGCGGATGCTGTGGTGAGTTTTCATATCATTTAGCCTTATATTCTTGATTTGTTATGTGTTTAAACTAATTGATCGTTTTTATTTCAACAGATGGGCTGGAAGGAAAAAGAGGCTACGGGGGAGTTCACCCCAAAAGTTAATGTTGATGCATTGCATATGGTCTTAGGGAAAGACCATCAAGGGCGGGTAGTCGGCAAAGGAGGCGTCCGCGTGGGCGTAAAGAAAGCATTCGGCAAAGAGTTCGCTACTCCTCGATCCAGAACGATGCCATCGCTTGAGGAAGTAGAGAAACGAATCGAGGAAAAAATCACAGCCAAAGTCACTGCAAAAGTGACTAAGGACGTTTTCGACAAGATGGCATCGCTATTGCAGAAGTTAGGAGCTACCCATGATGACTTGGCCAATTTGATTGCCGAGGACCAACAAAGTCAACATGGGGATCCCAAGGCTTTGGTGGAGCCATCGCCCGAGCCCGTTACCCCCGTAGCACACCAGCCCATTACCCGTAGCACACCCGAGCCCCACATTCCCACGCCGGAGACCATGAACTCCGTTACTCAGGTTTCGGAAACAACACCTGAGCCAGTGTTAAGGTACATTTAATTTTTAAATATACAAGCGCGTATTTATTTAAATTTCAACGTGTTTTGATAATTTATCATGATGTTAATTATACTAAACGAAAAAATTTTTAGGAGGCGACTCCTTGCTCTCTTTTGTTGCCTCAGTTAGGCGTTGCTCGTGGTGGCGACTTAACTGAGGTTGCATTCGGTGAGGCGCAGCCAAACCTAGTGGGCCAAACAGTGCATTCAATGCTTGTTACACGTGGCCACATTAGCGTGACGGTAGAAACTATCGTAAAGGGGTTCGAGGATTTCTCACTTCCGGCTCCAATGCCAGAATGGAACCTTGAGACTTTATCGAACGCCCAAGGTAGTTTCGTCACATGGCCATATGCTTGGGTCCGACTCACAGCGAAGGTAATATATCTTTAGTATTATTTTATTTGTTTTTATTATTTTAATTGCGTAAGTAATTAAACTAATTTAATTGTATAAAATGAAATAGGAAAAGAGCTCAAAGGGCTCTAAAAGAGAGATCGGTTCCTCATCATCGGTGACAATCACTCCAATCTTGACTGATGAGGAGCTTAAAGATCTCTCTTCAGATTGTCTATTGCTGCACAAGGGTGCATCTCGCATGTGTGAGGAGGACCCACTTCTTCTACCCCTGGGCACGGACCAATTTCACGTTGCCGATGATGCTTTCGTCAATATTGGTCCTAGTGACATTGGTCAATTTTTGCGAGGGGAGATGTTGAATATCGCCCTTATTCATGTCTACATGATGTATGTGATTTCTTATCTTACAATTTAGGTTTTATTGTTTAATTGTTTTAATAATCGAATGACTGACAAAATTTTTTTATTCGTGAGTTTAGTGGGATTTACGAGAAGTTGAATAGCCTCGAACCTCCAATAACATTTGGATGGCTTGATCCTGAGTCTATTAGGGGTGAAAAGAGTGATACTGATCCAGATGACATCAAAGCATACGTTGAACGTGCTTTGAAACATTCATTTGAATCTAAACACTCATTCATTCTGGCCCCGTACTATGAAAGGTGATTAGTTTTATTATTTAATTAAATTGAACTTAAATTTTGATTTTACTTACGTTCACCTATTCTCTATCTTGATGATTTAAAATCGTGGTTTTTGTAGTGTGCATTGGATGCTTTTGGTCATATGTCCGATGACCAATATATATGGTGCACGTTTTCAACTCACTAAGTCGTGGACATCCCGTGCCTCGCAACATGAAATTTAAAGCTTTGTTGAATGCGTAAGTTTATAAATTGTCAATTAATTTCATTTAAGTGTTATATATATATATTATTGTCAATTAATTTCAATTAATTTCTTTACTCTTGTGTCTCAGGGTTATGAAGAAAATGCGTGGCGAAATGGGATGTGCAACAAGAGCCACTAACCCGAAATGGAGAGCAGTAAAGGTATATATAACACTATTTAGTATATATTATATTGTCTTGAATTAATTAGAATTGAAAACATTTGTCAAATGATTGAAATTAGTTAGAATTGAAAACAATTCGACCATAAAATAGCTTAAACCTTGTTTGTTATGCATGAAACATGGCACACAACACTATTTTGGTGTATATAAATGTGTTGAAGTTGTTAGAATTGAAAATAATTGTCATATGCTTGAAATTAAAGGTCAAGTTGCGTTTTTTAACGGTTTTGAATGAATTTTGGCATTTTCGGGCGTAAAGTAGCTTAAACCTTGTTTGTTATGCATGAAACATGGCACGCAACACCATTTCGTGTATATAAATGTGTTGAAATTGTTAGAATTGGAAATAATTGTCATATGCTTGAAATTAAGGGTCAAGTTGCGTTTTTTAACGATTTAGAATGAATTTTGGCATTTTTGAGCGTAAAGTAGCTTAAACCTTGTTTGTTATGCATGAAACTTGGCACACAACACTATTTGGTGTATATAAATGTGTTGAAGTTGTTAGAATTGGAAATAATTGTCATATGCTTGAAATTAAGGGTCAAGTAGCGTTTTTTAACGGTTTTGAATGAATTTTGGCATTTTCGAGCGCAAAGTAGCTTAAACCTTGTTTGTTATGCATGAAACTTGGCACACAACACTATTTGGTGTATTTAAATGTGTTGAAGTTGTTAGAATTGGATATAATTGTCATATACTTGAAATTAAGGGTCAAGTTGCGTTTTTTAACGGTTTTAATGAATTTTGGCATTTTCGAGCGTAAAGTAGCTTAAACCTTGTTTGTTATGCATGAAACTTGGCACACAACACTATTTGGTGTATATAAATGTGTTGAAGTTGTTAGAATTGGAAATAATTGTCATATGCTTGAAATTAAGGGTCAAGTAGCGTTTTTTAACGGTTTTGAATGAATTTTGGCATTTTCGAGCGCAAAGTAGCTTAAACCTTGTTTGTTATGCATGAAACTTGACACACAACACTATTTGGTGTATAAAAATGTGTTGAAGCTGTTAAAATTGGATATAATTGTCATATACTTGAAATTAAGGGTCAAGTTGCGTTTTTTAACGGTTTTAATGAATTTTGGCATTTTCGAGCATAAAGAAGCTTAAACCTTGTTTGTTATGCATGAAACTTGGCACACAACACTATTTGATGTATATAAATGTGTTGAAGTTGTTAGAATTGGAAATAATTGTCATATGCTTGAAATTAAGGGTCAAGTTGCGTTTTTTAACGATTTTGAATGAATTTTGGCATTTTCGAGCGTAAAGTAGCTTAAACCTTGTTTGTTATGCATGAAACTTGGCACACAACACTATTTGGTGTATATAAATGTGTTGAAGTTATTAGAATTGGAAATAATTGTCATATGCTTGAAATTAAGGGTCAAGTAGCCTATTTTAACGGTTTTGAATGAATTTTGGCATTTTCGAGGTTAAAGTAGCTTAAACCTTGTTTGTTATGCATGAAACTTGGCACACAACACTATTTGGTGTATATAAATGTGTTGAAGTTGTTAGAATTGGAAATAATTGTCATATGCTTGAAATTAAGGGTCAAGTTGCGTTTTTTGACGGTTTTAATGAATTTTGGCATTTTCGAGCGTAAAGTAGCTTAAACCTTGTTTGTTATGCATGAAACTTGGCAAACAACACTATTTGATGTATATAAATGTGTTGAAGTTGTTAGAATTGGAAATAATTGTCATATGCTTGAAATTAAAGGTCAAGTAGCCTATTTTAACGGTTTTGAATGAATTTTGGCATTTTCGAGGTTAGCTTAAACCTTGTTTGTTATGCATGAAACTTGGCACACAACACTATTTGGTGTATATAAATGTGTTGAAGTTGTTAGAATTGGAAATAATTGTCATATGCTTGAAATTAAGGATCAAGTAGCGTTTTTTAACGGTTTTGAATGAATTTTGGCATTTTCGAGCGTAAAGTAGCTTAAACCTTGTTTTTTATGCATGAAACATGGCACACAACACTATTTGGTGTATATAAATGTGTTGAGGTTCTTAGAATTGGAAATAATTGTCATATGCTTGAAATTAAGGGTCAAGTTGCGTTTTTTAACGGTTTTAATGAATTTTGGCATTTTCGAGCGTAAAGTAGCTTAAACCTTGTTTGTTATGCATGAAACTTGGCACACAACACTATTTGATGTATATAAATGTGTTGAAATTGTTAGAATTGGAAATAATTGTCATATGCTTGAAATTAAGGGTCAAGTTGCGTTTTTTAACGATCTAGAATGAATTTTGGCACTTTCGGGCGTAACATAGCTTAAACCTTGTTTGTTATGCATGAAACATGGCACACAATACTATTTTGTGTATATAAATGTGTTGAAGTTGTTAGAATTGAAAATTATTGTTATATGCTTGAAATTAAGGGTCAAGTTGCTTTTTTTAACGGTTTTTTTAACGATTTTTGTCACTTTCTAATGTAATTCTATTTTCTACTCTTTCAGGTACTTGATCTACAATGCATCTTTTCAGAGACGACATTGTGCCCGAGATTTAGACTGTGGATGACGATGTCCATAGTGAATCGGATAAGTACTATGATCCGACGAAGGAAAAGGACATAGTTGATGATGATGATGATGCCATTGAGGATGACGACCCTCTTGTTAGACACGAGCAATTGGCTCATTCTGCTCCTCCTATTGATGAGACGGCTTCTACTAAAACAGCGACAATTTCAAAGAAACGAAAAGGGCGAGGTCCTACGAAAAACCTCAAAGTCAAAGAGCCCATGTACCTCGAATACAATGCGCTTGGCCAACCGTGTGGAAAGTGGCGTAAGGAATATGGAAAACAAGTGGGTTTATGTGTTTGGAAGATTTCCATATTACACGCCTGGCACAAGGTTCCAGAGGGTTTGAAGAAGTCATTTTGGGATGATACGATGGTAATAAGCATCTTTAGTCTTTTATTAATTTACTTTCATTTTAAATTAATTGAATTGACATTAATTATTAATTATATTTTCCTTTTGTAGAATCTTTTCCACATCGAGCACGACGAAGAAAAGAAGAGTATTTTTCTTTCAGCTGTTGCTGAAAGATTAAGAGACTTCGACGCAAAGCTCGTCGGTGGTTGGATCACAAAGAAACGTCACCGTTTGACCAAGAAGGTCAAAACGGGAATTAAAGATGGAGAACAAGCTCCCTCCAAAATGCCGTATGAGATATGGCCACACATATCTAAAAATGAGTGGGAGGCATTTGTTGCAAGAAAAACAACTCTTAATGAAGTTGTAAGTATTATAGCTTTTCATTTTTATTTACTTTTTTTGATTTAATTATTAAACTAATAATATATGACATTTTACTTATTATGTTGATTAATTAGGAAAAACGTGGTAAAGCTTCCGAGTCGGCAAAGAAAAGGAAGTTTTACCATCACATGGGCTCAAGAACTTATGATGAGGCCCGAAAAGAGTGGGTGGATGCGGGATTGTACCTCAAACAGAGTTCAGCCGCGAGCTTATCTACGACTACCCCATCCGTGAGTACTCCTGCTGGAGATCGGGTGCTAGATTGGTATTGCGGGCTTCATGCTCGAGATGAAAGTGGTAAATTTACCATTCTTGATCCGGGAACGAAGAAGATTGCGGATGCTGTGGTGAGTTTTCATATCATTTAGCCTTATATTCTTGATTTGTTATGTGTTTAAACTAATTGATCGTTTTTATTTCAACAGATGGGCTGGAAGGAAAAAGAGGCTATGGGGGAGTTCACCCCAAAAGGCAATGTTGGTGCATTGCATATGGTCTTAGGGAAAGACCATCAAGGGCGGGTAGTCGGCAAAGGAGGCGTCCGCGTGGGCGTAAAGAAAGCATTCGGCAAAGAGTTCGCTACTCCTCGATCCAGAACGATGCCATCGCTTGAGGAAGTAGAGAAACGAATCGAGGAAAAAATCACAGCCAAAGTCACCGCAAAAGTGACTAAGGACGTTTTCGACAAGATGGCATCGCTATTGCAGAAGTTAGGAGCTACCCATGATGACTTGGCCAATTTGATTGCCGAGGACCAACAAAGTCAACATGGGGATCCTAAGGCTTTGGTGGAGCCATCGCCCGAGCCCGTTACCCCCGTAGCACACCAGCCCATTTCCCGTAGCACACCCGAGCCCCACATTCCCACGCCGGAGACCATGAACTCCGTTACTTAGGTTTCGGAAACAACACCTGAGCCAGTGTTAAAGGTACATTTAATTTTTAAATATACAAGCGCGTATTTATTTAAATTTCAACGTGTTTTGATAATTTATCATGATGTTAATTATACTAAACGAAAAAATTTTTAGGAGGCGACTCCTTGCTCTCTTTTGTTGCCTCAGTTAGGTGTTGCTCGTGGTGGCGACTTAACTGAGGTTGCATTCGGTGAGGCGCAGCCAAACCTAGTGGGCCAAACAGTGCATTCAATGCTTGTTACACGTGGCCACATTAGTGTGACAGTAGAAACTATCGTAAAGGGGTTCGAGGATTTCTCACTTCCGGCTCCAATGCCAGAATGGAACCTTGAGACTTTATCGAACGCCCAAGGTAGTTTCGTCACATGGCCATATGCTTGGGTCCGACTCACAGCGAAGGTAATATATCTTTAGTATTATTTTATTTGTTTTTATTATTTTAATTGCGTAAGTAATTAAACTAATTTAATTGTATAAAATGAAATAGGAAAAGAGCTCAAAGGGCTCTAAAAGAGAGATCGGTTCCTCATCATCGGTGACAATCACTCCAATCTTGACTGATGAGGAGCTTAAAGATCTCTCTTCAGATTGTCTATGGCTGCACAAGGGTGCATCTCGCATGTGTGAGGAGGACCCACTTCTTCTACCCCTGGGCACGGACCAATTTCACGTTGCCGATGATGCTTTCGTCAATATTGGTCCTAGTGACATTGGTCAATTTTTGCGAGGGGAGATGTTGAATATCGCCCTTATTCATGTCTACATGATGTATGTGATTTCTTATCTTACAATTTAGGTTTTATTGTTTAATTGTTTTAATAATTGAATGACTGACAAAATTTTTTTATTCGTGAGTTTAGTGGGATTTACGAGGAGTTGAATAGCCTCGAACCTCCAATAACATTTGGATGGCTTGATCCTGAGTCTATTAGGGGTGAAAAGAGTGATACTGATCCAGATGACGTCAAAGCATACGTTGAACGTGCTTTGAAACATTCATTTGAATCTAAACACTCATTCATTCTGGCCCCGTACTATGAAAGGTGATTAGTTTTATTATTTAATTAAATTGAACTTAAATTTTGATTTTACTTACGTTCACCTATTCTCTATCTTGATGATTTAAAATCGTGGTTTTTGTAGTGTGCATTGGATGCTTTTGGTCATATGTCCGATGACCAATATATATGGTGCACGTTTTCAACTCACTAAGTCGTGGACATCCCGTGCCTCGCAACATGAAATTTAAAGCTTTGTTGAATGCGTAAGTTTATAAATTGTCAATTAATTTCATTTAAGTGTTATATATATATATATTATTGTCAATTAATTTCAATTAATTTCTTTACTCTTGTGTCTCAGGGTTATGAAGAAAATGCGTGGCGAAATGGGATGTGCAACAAGAGCCACTAACCCAAAATGGAGAGCAGTAAAGGTATATATAACACTATTTAGTATATATTATATTGTCTTGAATTAATTAGAATTGAAAACATTTGTCAAATGATTGAAATTAGTTAGAATTGAAAACAATTCGACCATAAAATAGCTTAAACCTTGTTTGTTATGCATGAAACATGGCACACAACACTATTTTGGTGTATATAAATGTGTTGAAGTTGTTAGAATTGAAAATAATTGTCATATGCTTGAAATTAAAGGTCAAGTTGCGTTTTTTAACGGTTTTGAATGAATTTTGGCATTTTCGGGCGTAAAGTAGCTTAAACCTTGTTTGTTATGCATGAAACATGGCACGCAACACCATTTCGTGTATATAAATGTGTTGAAATTGTTAGAATTGGAAATAATTGTCATATGCTTGAAATTAAGGGTCAAGTTGCGTTTTTTAACGATTTAGAATGAATTTTGGCATTTTCGAGCGTAAAGTAGCTTAAACCTTGTTTGTTATGCATGAAACTTGGCACACAACACTATTTGGTGTATATAAATGTGTTGAAGTTGTTAGAATTGGAAATAATTGTCATATGCTTGAAATTAAGGGTCAAGTAGCGTTTTTTAACGGTTTTGAATGAATTTTGGCATTTTCGAGCGCAAAGTAGCTTAAACCTTGTTTGTTATGCATGAAACTTGGCACACAACACTATTTGGTGTATTTAAATGTGTTGAAGTTGTTAGAATTGGATATAATTGTCATATACTTGAAATTAAGGGTCAAGTTGCGTTTTTTAACGGTTTTAATGAATTTTGGCATTTTCGAGCGTAAAGTAGCTTAAACCTTGTTTGTTATGCATGAAACATGGCACACAACACTATTTGGTGTATATAAATGTGTTGAAGTTGTTAGAATTGGAAATAATTGTCATATGCTTGAAATTAAGGGTCAAGTAGCGTTTTTTAACGGTTTTGAATGAATTTTGGCATTTTCGAGCGCAAAGTAGCTTAAACCTTGTTTGTTATGCATGAAACTTGACACACAACACTATTTGGTGTATAAAAATGTGTTGAAGCTGTTAGAATTGGATATAATTGTCATATACTTGAAATTAAGGGTCAAGTTGCGTTTTTTAACGGTTTTAATGAATTTTGGCATTTTCGAGCATAAAGAAGCTTAAACCTTGTTTGTTATGCATGAAACTTGGCACACAACACTATTTGATGTATATAAATGTGTTGAAGTTGTTAGAATTGGAAATAATTGTCATATGCTTGAAATTAAGGGTCAAGTTGCGTTTTTTAACGATTTTGAATGAATTTTGGCATTTTCGAGCGCAAAGTAGCTTAAACCTTGTTTGTTATGCATGAAACTTGACACACAACACTATTTGGTGTATAAAAATGTGTTGAAGCTGTTAGAATTGGATATAATTGTCATATACTTGAAATTAAGGGTCAAGTTGCGTTTTTTAACGGTTTTAATGAATTTTGGCATTTTCGAGCATAAAGAAGCTTAAACCTTGTTTGTTATGCATGAAACTTGGCACACAACACTATTTGATGTATATAAATGTGTTGAAGTTGTTAGAATTGGAAATAATTGTCATATGCTTGAAATTAAGGGTCAAGTTGCGTTTTTTAACGATTTTGAATGAATTTTGGCATTTTCGAGCGTAAAGTAGCTTAAACCTTGTTTGTTATGCATGAAACTTGGCACACAACACTATTTGGTGTATATAAATGTGTTGAAGTTATTAGAATTGGAAATAATTGTCATATGCTTGAAATTAAGGGTCAAGTAGCCTATTTTAACGGTTTTGAATGAATTTTGGCATTTTCGAGGTTAAAGTAGCTTAAACCTTGTTTGTTATGCATGAAACTTGGCACACAACACTATTTGGTGTATATAAATGTGTTGAAGTTGTTAGAATTGGAAATAATTGTCATATGCTTGAAATTAAGGGTCAAGTTGCGTTTTTTGACGGTTTTAATGAATTTTGGCATTTTCGAGCGTAAAGTAGCTTAAACCTTGTTTGTTATGCATGAAACTTGGCAAACAACACTATTTGATGTATATAAATGTGTTGAAGTTGTTAGAATTGGAAATAATTGTCATATGCTTGAAATTAAGGGTCAAGTAGCCTATTTTAACGGTTTTGAATGAATTTTGGCATTTTCGAGGTTAGCTTAAACCTTGTTTGTTATGCATGAAACTTGGCACACAACACTATTTGGTGTATATAAATGTGTTGAAGTTGTTAGAATTGGAAATAATTGTCATATGCTTGAAATTAAGGATCAAGTAGCGTTTTTTAACGGTTTTGAATGAATTTTGGCATTTTCGAGCGTAAAGTAGCTTAAACCTTGTTTGTTATGCATGAAACATGGCACACAACACTATTTGGTGTATATAAATGTGTTAAGGTTCTTAGAATTGGAAATAATTGTCATATGCTTGAAATTAAGGGTCAAGTTGCGTTTTTTAACGGTTTTAATGAATTTTGGCATTTTCGAGCGTAAAGTAGCTTAAACCTTGTTTGTTATGCATGAAACTTGGCACACAACACTATTTGATGTATATAAATGTGTTGAAATTGTTAGAATTGGAAATAATTGTCATATGCTTGAAATTAAGGGTCAAGTTGCGTTTTTTAACGATCTAGAATGAATTTTGGCATTTTCGGGCGTAACATAGCTTAAACCTTGTTTGTTATGCATGAAACATGGCACACAATACTATTTTGTGTATATAAATATGTTGAAGTTGTTAGAATTGAAAATTATTGTTATATGCTTGAAATTAAGGGTCAAGTTGCTTTTTTTAACGGTTTTTTTAACGATTTTTGTCACTATTTAGTATATATTATATTGTCTTGAATTAATTAGAATTGAAAACATTTGTCAAATGATTGAAATTAGTTAGAATTGAAAACAATTCGACCATAAAATAGCTTAAACCTTGTTTGTTATGCATGAAACATGGCACACAACACTATTTTGGTGTATATAAATGTGTTGAAGTTGTTAGAATTGAAAATAATTGTCATATGCTTGAAATTAAAGGTCAAGTTGCGTTTTTTAACGGTTTTGAATGAATTTTGGCATTTTCGGGTGTAAAGTAGCTTAAACCTTGTTTGTTATGCATGAAACATGGCACGCAACACCATTTCGTGTATATAAATATTTTGAAATTGTTAGAATTGGAAATAATTGTCATATGCTTGAAATTAAGGGTCAAGTTGCGTTTTTTAACGATTTAGAATGAATTTTGGCATTTTCGAGCGTAAAGTAGCTTAAACCTTGTTTGTTATGCATGAAACTTGGCACACAACACTATTTGGTGTATATAAATGTGTAGAAGTTGTTAGAATTGGAAATAATTGTCATATGCTTGAAATTAAGGGTCAAGTAGCGTTTTTTAACGGTTTTGAATGAATTTTGGCATTTTCGAGCGCAAAGTAGCTTAAACCTTGTTTGTTATGCATGAAACTTGGCACACAACACTATTTGGTGTATATAAATGTGTTGAAGTTGTTAGAATTGGATATAATTGTCATATACTTGAAATTAAGGGTCAAGTTGCGTTTTTTAACGGTTTTAATGAATTTTGGCATTTTCGAGCGTAAAGTAGCTTAAACCTTGTTTGTTATGCATGAAACTTGGCACACAACACTATTTGATGTATATAAATGTGTTGAAGTTGTTAGAATTGGAAATAATTGTCATATGCATGAAATTAAGGGTCAAGTTGCGTTTTTTAACGATTTTAAATGAATTTTTGCATTTTCGAGCGTAAAGTAGCTTAAACCTTGTTTGTTATGCATGAAACTTGGCACACAACACTATTTGATGTATATAAATGGGTTGAAGTTGTTAGAATTGGAAATAATTGTCATATGCTTGAAATTAAGGGTCAAGTTGCGTTTTTTAACGATTTTGAATGAATTTTGGCATTTTCGAGCGTAAATTAGTTTAAACCTTGTTTGTTATACATGAAACTTGGCACACAACACTATTTGGTGTATATAAATGTGTTGAAGTTGTTAGAATTGGAAATAATTGTCATATGCTTGAAAGTAAGGGTCAAGTAGCCTATTTTAACGGTTTTGAATGAATTTTGGCATTTTCGAGGTTAAAGTAGCTTAAACCTTGTTTGTTATGCATGAAACTTGGCACACAACACTATTTGGTGTATATAAATGTGTTGAAGTTGTTAGAATTGGAAATAATTGTCATATGCTTGAAATTATGGGTCAAGTTGCGTTTTTTAACGGTTTTAATGAATTTTGGCATTTTCGAGCGTAAAGTAGTTTAAACCTTGTTTGTTATGCATGAAACTTGGCAAACAACACTATTTGATGTATATAAATGTGTTGAAGTTGTTAGAATTGAAAATAATTGTCACATGCTTGAAATTAAGGGTCAAGTTGCGTTTTTTAACGATTATTGTGAAATATTTATTATTTTATAATTATGGTAATAATTATTATTTATTATACAAATATAACGAAAACAAAAAAAAAATTAAAAAAAAATATCAAAGGGGCTGCGGTTTTGTACGTATCCGCAGCCCTTAAGCTTCATCATACACAGCCCATATTATGAAAGGGGCTGCGGTTTTTAGTGCCTGTCCGTAGCCCTTGAGCTTCATCATACACAGCCCATAATTAGCTTAAGGGCTGCGGTTTTTCCCTATGTCCGCAGCCCTTAACCTATTTTTTGCTGCGTATTTTGACCGCAGCCCTTTAATATTAGTTGTTGCTGCTACAATAATGGCTGGGGTCAAAAAACGCAGCCCAAAGGGGCTAAAAAAACCGCAACCCTTAAGCTTTTTTCTACTAGTGTTACAAAACAACATTTAAAAACTTTTTAGATCTTGTTTTTGACATAATCCCATGATCCTAAGATGTGGGAGTAGTGGACAAATGACGTGAGTGAAGTGGGTAAGAAACTTGGTGGTTACTCCAAGTTTTCCCTTGTCTTCTAGCTAAAAATAGCCAAGACCTAATATTAGAAATCTAATTTTAAGATTTAAATTCAAAGTTAGTTATTTTAATTTAAGATCTAGTTTTTAATTAATTCTTAATTAACTACCTTGTGCATCCTAGATTTATTCACCCGTACAACAAAAATAAAAAACAAAAATAAAACTAAAATTATTTTCTTAATTAAAATTCGTTGACTTCTTCTCTGACTGTTGATCTGGGAACACTGCACTGTCTCTCTGAATTACAATTCTTCGAAACTGACTTGATCTTGAAACAGTAAAGTAGTAATGCCCTTTTCAACTTCTAATGGTTCCATCAACGACCCTTTTAAAGATCGGATATATGACCTAACACAATAATCTCAAAAACGTAATATGTTTGTTTATAAATGTTTATGTTATCATCAAAACCAAACGGGCCAACAAATTCCCCCTTTTTGATGATGACAAACTTTATAAACAAACTTAATAAAAGATAAAGTAAAACAAATAATATGAACGTGCTAGAGATTAACACACGTTCAACCAAATCTAGTAAATTAAATCGTTACAAATAATTTACTAAACTCTAACGAAATCATATTACTCTAATAAGTAAATTTTAAAACTTTTTTTTCGAAAATCATGTGGTTAAACATGACTTAAGTTTTAAAAAAACAAACCAAAACATAAACATAAATAACAAAAACTTATAAACTAAGAAAATTATAAATTAAGAAACATAAAAACATAAACGTAAGCATTCACAAGCATCAATTAAGTTTGTTTGCCCTCTTCCCCCTTTTGACATCAATCAAAAAGTAGGGGTATAGATCATTCCACAGCTCTAAAGCAAGCGTTAGACAAATTAAGATAGTAAGCAGCAAACTAAGAAAGCAAATGTCAAACGTCAATCAAGATATGCACACATATAAACATCATAGACCATAAAGGATAGAGAATAAAGATAATATGAAGGATTAAAAGTTGTTGGTTAGTAGCATCAACATAAGATAATTGTTTCGTACCCCAGCAGGTACACAAAAGTAAGAAAAAAAATTGTTTAAAGATTACATATAAAGTGGCCAACAAATAACATTAATTTAAATTTTAGAACAGAAACAAGAGGGATCAGGCAGCAGTCTCCTCGTCTACATATTCTTTCTGCACTTCCACAGTGTCAAGCTTTGCTCCAAGACGAGACTCCATCTCGGACAGCTGCTCTTCAAGTGTGGAGAGTGAGGCACGAACTTCACTTTGGAAAGCACAAAGTTGAGACTGCATATCAAGGAGTGTAGAGAGGACATGAGCAAGGGTAGTAGGAGGAGGAGGGATAGTAGTGTGATCGTCAAAACCAGTGGGTAAAGGTGACGGTGGTGATGTAAATGGTGGTGGAGTAGTTGCTATTGGTGATGATGGTATAGGTGAGTTTGGTTTTGGTGATGGTGGGGTTGATGAGGTAATATCAGCATTAAGGCACGAAGAACTCTTGGATGATTTCCTGATGTTCTTTAGAGGCACATTGAGGTCCTCATCCTCTGAACTAGATTGTTCATCCTCTAGTTCCTCTTTCTCTTCTTCCTCAACCTATTCCCCCTTACTAACAGCTTCCCCCTGAGTCACAGTTTCCCCTTGTTCCTGTTCTGTCTCTACCTCAGTAGTGGCAGAGGGAACAGTTTCCTGATCTACATTCTCTACATTCTCCCCTTCTACTTCAGTTTCACCTTCCTCTTGTTCCTCATCAGAACTCACATACTCAACATCTTCTTCAACATCCTCTAGAATTCCATTTTCATTTAATGTAAGATGCAAGTTATTAAGACACTTAGCACCTATTTTGTTGTTAGCACTCAATGGAAATTCTAGGCCTTCAAGAGGCACACCAAACTTCTTAAATATATGGGTTAACAAGCCACCATATCCAATCATTGTTTTCTTTTCAATGCAATCGGCCAAGTGTGAGATCATCAAAGAAGGAAAATTGATTTTGATATGATTCTCTAAGCAATAAATCAAAGTAGCATCTCTTAAATTGACCTCACTACGTTTTGACCTTCGAGGTAAGATAAACCTCCTAGCAATGTTATACAGTAATTTATGAAGTGGAGAAAGAGAGTTGTGACTAAACCGTTTCTTGTCATTTATCCCTAAAAACTTCAGCACTGTTTTTTCATTAATGCCTGAAAAAACTATCTTTGATCCAACATAATAAGTGTCGAATCCTACTGCAGGTACTCCAAACCATTAACCTAACATAAGACTATTAAACTCAATTTTAATCTCCTTCACAGTACTTGAACACACGCCATTGTCAATTGAAAAATTACAGATAAATTCTCGCATCAAATATGGATACATTGAATTGCAAGACAAGTCATACATAAGCACCTCCCATCCTTGATTACTCAAGATCGCATGCAACTGAGGGAAAGAATTAGATTCATACCAGTACTTGTCGAGTCCAAAACCAACGGACATTTTTTGGAAATTTCTTCAGCACTATCAGGGTCCACTTGCTTGGCCCTTTTTACTGGTCTACTTGATGAAGTTCCTTTTGAGTGGGTTTTCTTCGTGCCTCCTTGCATGGTTTTAGGAGTGGTTGATCTTTGGCGTTTTTTGAGAAGAGGATTGTGGAATTTCAGTGGGTGAAGGATGAATTACTTGTAATGGCTCGAATTGGACGAACTTAGGGCTTTTCCCTTTGCTCAATGATGATAATCTTGGCGATTTCATGGTTGTTGGTAGGGATGAAGGAAAGAATTTGAGAGAGGTAAGAATAAGGCTTTGACGGTTTTGGTGAGATAAAGAGGGAGTTGTACTTTGGTAATAATGGTAAGTGTGATGGATGTGACGTGAGGAGTGGGTTATAAAAGGTTGAAGGGACGGTTATGAAAAAGTAGTACAACTTCTTGAATTCGGTTTTAGTGTGTGAACCGAGTGGGGTAACGAAGGGTTTACGTGTAAGTTCGTTGAATATATCGACTAAGATAACTACTTTCCGAAACACCTCGATGATCCGTCTTCCATTTCTTAAATTATGTTGGCTCACCGAAATAAATTAAAATAAAGAAAATGCTGGAATTTGTGAAAAATAAAAATATTTTTGTGGTTTTTGAAAGATAAATTATAATATGTGGAATAATATAAAATAATATGAAATAATTTATGCTACTTGGTCTAATCAGTTCATGCAAGCAATCAAGATAATGTTTAAGACACGTACTTAAATAGAAGCATACCCAAATCTCGCAATGATTGAATAATCAATCTTGGTTGTTGTGGTTGATTGAACCCTTCCAATTTTTCAAGATGTTTCGAGGAGGAATACTAGCATTAAACTTTAGTGAAGCTTGATCATACCTAGCTCCAACCTCATCTTTTCGAATTGTTGCCTTGGAAGCGGTTTGGTCATAATAGCTGCAACTTGATCACTAGTATTGACATGTTTAACAATAATATTTTTATGCTCTACATTATCCTTAAGAAAATGGTGTCTAATATGAATATGTTTAACTCTAGAATGATGCACTGGATCTTTTGAAATGCAAATAGCACTAGTATTATCACAATAAATAGGAACACATTCAAGTTTAATACCAAAATCTCTTAGCTGTTGTTTAATCCAAAGCATTTGGGAACGGCAGGCTGCTGCTGCTACATATTCAGCTTCTGCAGTGGATAAAGCTACTGTGTTCTGTTTCTTGGAACTCCATGATACCAAACAAGATCTAAGAAATTGTACCATACCTGACGTGCTTTTTCTATTCACAAGATCACCTGCGTAATCTACATCACTATACCCTTTCAAGTCATAGACATCACTTTTAGGATAAAATAGGGATAAGTCATCTGTTCCCTTTAAATATCTTAGAATCCTTTTTACTGCCGTATGATGTGATTCTTTAGGATTTGATTGAAACCTAGAACACAAACCAACACTAAAGGATTTATCGGGTTTACTAGTTGTTAAGTATAGTAGAGATCCTATCATGCCTCTATACATCGTTTGGTCAACATTAATTCCATTAGAATCTTCGTCTAATCTTATGTTAGTGGCCATGGGTGTGTGGTTTGCTTTAGCATTATGTAGTCCATATTTCTTTAGAAGTTCTTATATGTATTTTTATTGATGAATAAAAATATCGTTAGCAGTTTGTTTAATTTGCAAACCAAGGAAGAAATTTAATTCTCCCATCATACTCATTTCAAATTCATTACTCATTAGGTCAGCAAATTCCTTACATAACGATTCATTAGTAGCACTAAAGATAATATCATCAACATATATTTAAACAACTAAAATATTCGAACCTTTATTCTTAAAGAATAAGGTTTTATCAATTTTACCTCGTATGAACTTGTTATCAATCAAAAACTTAGATAATCTCTCGTACCATTGTCTAGGTGCCTGTTTTAGCCTAAAAAGAGCTTTATCAAGCTTGTAGACGTGATCCGGAGAAATTGGGTTTTCAAAGCCAGGTGGTTGTTCCACAAATACTTCTTCTTCTAGAAACCCGTTTAAGAATGCACATTTTACGTCCATTTAATATAATTTAAAATTCATGAAAGCGACAAAAGAAATAAGAATTCTAATAGCTTCTAATCTAGCTACGGGAGCAAAAGTTTCAGTATAGTCAATACCTTCCTGTTGATTGTATCCTTTTACCACTAACCTTGCTTTGTTTCTGACTATTGTGCCATGTTCATCCAGTTTGTTCCTGAATACCCATTTCAGCCCAATTCTCTTCTTGTTCTTGGGTTTAGGTTCCAAGTGCCATACTTTGTTTCTTTCAAACTCATTCAATTCGTCTTGCATAGCTACCACCCAATCCGAATCTTGTAAAGCTTCTTCATGATTCTTGGGTTCCATTGTTGATAGAAAAGCAAAGTGTGCACAAAAGTTTCTCATTTGTGACCTTGTTTGTATGTCTTTGTTCATATCGCTTATGATCAAGTCTAGTGGATGTGATTTTTGATGTTTCCACGGTCTTGGAACAAAGTCTCTTGTGGAGACAGATGTGGAAGCAGGCTCACTGACTTGATTCTGATTTGGTTCAGCATCATTTCTTTCTTCTTGAACTTCTCTTGGGATATCTGGATTAGGAACAGCAGGTTGTTCCAGGTAGTGGACAAATGACGTGAGTGAAGTGGGTAAGAAACTTGGTGGTTACTCCAAGTTTTCCCTTGTCTTCTAGCTAAAAATAGCCAAGACCTAATATTAGAAATCTAATTTTAAGATTTAAATTAAAAGTTAGTTATTTTAATTTAAGATCTAGTTTTTAATTAATTCTTAATTAACTACCTTGTGCATCCTAGATTTATTCACCCGTACAACAAAAATAAAAAAGAAAAATAAAACTAAAATTATTTTCTTAATTAAATTCGTTGACTTCTACTCTGACTGTTGATTTGGGAACACTGCACTGTCTCTGAATTACAATTCTTCGAAACTGACTTGATCTTGAAACAGTAAAGTAGTAATGCCCTTTTCAACTTCTAATGGTTCTATCAACGACTCTTTTAAAGATCGGATATATGACCTAACACAATAATCTCAAAAACGTAATATGTTTGTTTATAAAAGTTTATGTTATCATCAAAACCAAATGGGCCAACACCTCCATTTCATATTACTTGCACAAAATCAATTTTTTCTTTATTCATCATTCTTTGGTAATTTACATATTTTCGGCTATTATACAAGAAAAAAAAATTATGTGGACTCTTATTTTATTCGTCTTGTCGCATATTTTCATTATATCAAATTTTTATAAGTTTAAGGTATGAACATTTCTAACCTTAAGAAAAAATTATGTACAACATTAAATATAAATAATTTAACAAACACATTAAATTGTACAAAATTATATTTCTTGCAAGTATTTTTAAATGGATGAAGTATGTTAATGTTGTCATACGTCATACACCAAGACTAGTCTAAAAATTTGATGGAGAGTGAGAGTGAGAGTTTGCGATTGCGACCCCACAATTCTTCCAGTGAGTTATGCCATCATTATGTCTTTCATTATTAATTTGTATTAAAAAATTACTTCTAGAAGTCTACTAAAAGATAAGCTAAACAAAATAAAAATCTGAATGTATTTTTATTCATTATTAACACCTACGAGTATTTTTAGATGCAGTGTAAGTAAATAATGTTAATTTACTTCCTCTGTTCCGAAATACTCGTTACATTTCGATTTTGTGCACTGTTTATTGTTCAAGTTTAATTTACATATTGCGATTAATGTGTAAGTAAAAGTGTAGTCAAGTGGAATCTTGTTTGAATCGTCTAGTCGCATACTTTCATAAATTTAAATTTTTACAATTTTTAAGTAAAGTTTAAGATATTAATGATCAAAATTGTGCATTAGATATTGCGTAAAAAATTGAAATGTAGCAAGTATTATAAAACGGAGGAAGTATATTATTGTTAAATCATGTTTATGAGAAAAATAATAGAATGAAGCTTTTAGGATTTAATTTATTTTTTTTGAATTTTTTAAACTTTATTGGTATTTGTCTTTATATGGTATTATTTGATTTGGAGTTTGTGGTATTGGCATAGACACGTAATACATCAAGAGGATAAACAAGCAAAGTTCCTAGGTCCAAGTATATACTTCCGAAATAATTGTTACATTTTGTTTTTGGGTATTGTTTATTGTTTAAGCTTATTTTATATATTGCGGCTAATATGTAACTAATAATATAGTTAATTGGAATCTTATTTGAATCGTCTAATCGCATACTTTCATAATATAAACTTTTTATAATTTTAAACGTGTATAATTCGACATATAAATGAACAAAATAGTACATTAAAATGTATAAAAAATTTAAATGTAGCAAGTATTATGGAACGGGGAAGTATATTGTGCAGCTCGGCCTAAATTTAATTTCATGTTTTGTGCAACTTTGGCCTATTAAAATCGCACATTTTGTGCAACTGAGATCAAATTTCAAATTTGTTTTGATCTACATTGATATAGATTCATTTTTTATTTACCTCAAGTTGTCGTTTGCATAGTGAATTTTAGTATTTCTTGTTACTAAGCTTTGAAAAAAAATAAATGTATGTTGTGAGTTTTAGAGTGGGTAAAGTATTATCGGCCCGTTTGGTATGCGGTAATAAATTGTGGCAATGGAAATAATAAACTAGTGTAATTTTGGTTAAAAACCTTTTGGCTATCTTGATAGTCATGCTTGACAACCTTCAATCATCTCATTTTGTTCATAAAATTCGTTCTAATGCATTACCAATGGGAGATGTGGTATTAGAAGGTGATGAAAATTTGTACACAAAAAAACTTTTTTGTGATCAAAGTTTCATTAACATGGGAATGACATGAAAGTTTTGATGAAAATTTACACTATAAATCATTCCCATTACCACCATTAGTACCACTAACCAAACGGGGTAAGAGTATGGTGAGGATATATTCATAACTAAAATGATTTCTGAGATTTTTGCAATTTTAGCTAAAAAAGTAAGAACAACTCTATCATTATCATAATTAATGTATTCTGCTCATAGAAAATTCTTCTCGGGATCTGAGGAGAGAATAAAGACAGCAACTCATATTCATAGAGGAGAATGCGGTCAAAGAATCTCTCAGTTCGAAAAGGGTCTTCAAATCACACCTATGTAGAAGGATTTGATTAGGGGTGTTCAAAATAACCCTATCCGATTATTTCGACCCGAATTAGCCGGTATCCGTTTTTAATACCGGATAATTTACCCGGTTTTCACAAACCGGATAATCCGGGTCGGGTACCCGGTTTTAAAACCGGATACCGGATTCGGGTCATGAATTTTTGAAAACCGGGTACCCGGTATCCGGTTTTCTTTATTTTTATTTTTTTACTTTTTTTCGTAAATAAAATTATCATAATATCTCTTAAGCTAACCTTGGATTGAATATTTTTGAAGAGTTAGTATTTGAATGTTATAATTGTTCTTACTTAAGCCCATGAACAATAATATTATTCTTTCATTTTCTTAATTAATCTTTTATGACTAATTATGTTAAAGATTTTTAGGGAGTTTGTATTTGAATTTTATATAAAAAATATTTTAAGTGAATATAGAGCTAAACAAACGTATGGTTGAACGACAAAAAAATAAAAAACAAATATTCTAATAAAACCGGTTATCCGGTTTTCCGACCCGGTTTAAACCGGGTAGAAACCGGATCGCAATTTTAGGTACCCGAAAAACCGGGTACCCTAATTTCCGGATCCGGGTCGACCCGGTACCCAGTTTTAAACACCCCTAGATTTGATAGGGCGACATTTATTAAATTATAATTTATCTTTTTGAATTTCGCTTATTTTTTAATACTTCCTCCAATCTATAGTACTTGCTACATTTTGTTTTTGGACATTATTCAACGTTTAAGCTTATTTTATATATTACGGCTAATATGTAAGTAACAATATAGTCATGTGAGATCTTGCTTGAATCGTCTAATCGCATACTTTCATAATGTAATGTTTATATAAATTTTTAAATGTGTATAATTCGACATGTAAATGAATAAAATAGTATATTGAATTGCGTAAAAAAATTAAATATAACAAGTATTATGGAATGGAGGAAGTATGTGTTTTGTCTTTTATTATTATTGACAACCCACACTTAGGGATGGCAACGGGTCGGATCTGGGCCGGGTCTAGGTGGACCCAGATCCAGATCCGTTTTCATATACTGGGTCCAGATCCGGATCCGGACCCGCGGGTCTAGTTTTACAGGACCCAGATCCGGGTCCGTGGGTACTGCGGATCCAGTACCGGGTCCGGGTCCAAAACGGGTCCTGCTTGTTTTTGCCCTTTTTGGTATATTTTCGAATCGTTTTGAAATTGCGATGATGCTATTCATAGACTATTAAATTAAATGTAATAGGATAATTATATTTGCTTGAGAATGAAAAGAAGTACAGGTTGATAACAATCAATTTATAAGGAATGACATCTAGAAAAACAAATAGTGAAGAAATATTAAACCACCGAAAAACTTCCAGTAATCGAAAAATTAAGCTCAGTATTATGTAGTAGAAGAAACAAAATAACCGTGTTGACTGTTGAGTTCAATGACTTGAAGAATTACATCCAATATGTATACAAGTGCGAGAACGTTTATCTTAAGCAGACAAAGATTGCATACTATAATCACACTAATAGTTATCTCATATCATCAATGTAAACTAGGTAACAAAATATTGCTAGGATAAAGATCTCCTATAATCAAAACTTTCCTACACTTTGCACTCTAGATTACGCTTTTTACTTTCATTTATATTAGCAATACCCAAACTTTTCTGATTACTTTCATGTTGAGCAGGAGAAGGAATGCTTTCAGAAAGCTGCATATGCTGTTTTAGATGTGCTCAACATTGCAGACAGCAAACAGTAAGAACCCAAGCATCAAACTTTTGCTATAATTCTCCCAAAAAAAAAAAAAACAAAATTAGATTTTATACCTAAAAACGGGTCCTAAGATCCGCGGGTCTGGGTCTGGGTATTTTACTCAGAT
The DNA here is from genome assembly GCA_019776075.1 of Amaranthus palmeri. Classification (NCBI taxonomy): domain Eukaryota; kingdom Viridiplantae; phylum Streptophyta; class Magnoliopsida; order Caryophyllales; family Amaranthaceae; genus Amaranthus; species Amaranthus palmeri. Next base: position 249,503 of record JAAKBH010000475.1, read on the forward strand.
CCGGATCCGGATCCGTGACTTCACTACTAGACCCGGACCCGACGGGTCTATTTTTTTGGCCCCAGACCCGTGAAAACGGGTACGGGTCCGCGGATCCGGGTCGGGTCCAATACCCATTGCCATCCCTACCCACACTCATTGATTTAGGATTTTCTATAAAAAAATAATAGCACAATTGAAAAAGTGATGAAAAAAATTATTTAAACGATATTTGTATTCCCAAGAATCATTAAGCTTATCATGAACGTGATGAACCAAGTTGTTTAGCTAGTGGGTGGCTAAAAAATTTTTAATAATTTCATCATGATCATTTCTTATTTTCACACGATCCATTTGCTAAAATAAGACTCCAACAAGTCTACTATATAAATATAAAATAAAATATATTTTATAAAATTAATTATGTCAATTATTTATGTTTATTACTTTCTCATTTCATATTAGTTGCAACATGATAAAAAGTGGCTTTGTTTATTTATAACTTTTATTTGTAATTAGTTTTTAATTTATAAGTTAAAACATAATTAAATGAGATTCTGTTTGATTTGCCTCATTAAAACTATTATATATATCAAAATTTTATAATTTAATATTATACATAATTAGAAATATTAACAATTGAATTAAAGTATTAGACTGTGTGGAAAAACGTATCGTTTTTCAAGTAAATTAAGTATTATGAGTCATGTCATACGTTATGAGTTCATGACTAAGTCTAAATAATTCATTATGGGTGAGACCCCACAATCTTTTTGAGTGATTACGCCAAGATCATATGTGTTTTCATGATATCAATTTAGATTAAAAAAAATACTTCTAGAAGTCTACTATAGATAAACTATAAAACAAAGTAAAAATTTAAATATATATGTCCTTATAAATTTGTAGTATTTTTTTATTTTAGTTTATCTTTTTTAATTTGAATTATTTTTAATTTTAGACATTCATCATCATCATCATCATACCCAGTGTTCCCGCACATAGATACTCTATGGCCAGGGTCTGGGGAAGGAAGGTCGACGGCGTCTCATACCCATAAGGAGAGGGCGGTCATAAGAGTCCTTCGGCTCTAGAGGAGTCTTCAAGGATAGGACCTGCAAAAATCCGAAAACCTGCATCTTACACCCACGTTAGCCAAGCATAGGGATTAAAAAAAAAAAAAAAAAAAAAAAAAAACCCTATAAGCGATATAGGTAAAAATGGAAGTGAAAAGCGATGACAAAAGTCACAGAACAGTATCAAACTAGTCTAGTAATCTAGGACGTGAATAAGGCGCCGCCATGTGGCTCTATCCCTGGTCAGGTCCTTAGAGAGGTGTAGTTCGAGCAGGTCGCTGTTAATCTGCTCCTCCCACGTCCTCTTAGGTCTTCCCCGGCTTCTCTTGCCCTCCACTATGATGCGTTCGACCCTTCTCACTGGGGCGTCATGGGTGCTTCTCTGCACATGCCCAAACCATCTGAGCCTGTTCACCCGCATCTTTGCAGAGAGAGGTGCAACCCCTAACTTTTCCCTAAACTCCTGATTTCTAATCCTGTCCATCCTTGTCTTACCACACATCCATCTCAGCATGCGCATCTCTGTTACATCCATTCTCTGCTCGAAAGCCTTCTTTACAGGCCAACACTCCGTTCCGTACAACAAAGTCGGCCTAATCGCTACGCGGTAGAATTTCCCTTTAAGTCTATTAGGAAATCTTTTATCACAAAGCACCCCAGTCGCTGCTCTCCACTTGAGCCAACCTGTCTGTATACGGTTAGCAACGTCACCCTCAATCTCCCCATTGTTCTGAATTATTGAACCCAAATATTTGAACTTGGACGTGCATGCAACAGCTTCTCCCCTAATGGACACCTCTGGCTCCCCTATCGATTCTATCCCACTAAAGTTACATCGCATGTATTCAGTCTTCGAGCGACTTATGCGCATCCCCTTGCCCTCCAAGGCTTCCCTCCATTCCTCCAATTTACCATTAGCCTCCTCCTTAGTTTCTGCAGCCAATACTATATCATCGGCAAAAAGCATACACCATGGTACGGTTTCCCAGATGGATTTTGAGATTTCATCCATAATTACCGCAAAGAGGAAAGGACTAAGTGCTGATCCCTGATGTAGGCCCACTCTAATACTGAAAGACTCTGTTAGCCCCACCGGTGTCTGAATGTTGGTCAAAACTCCATCATACATGTCCTGTATTACCTCAATATATCTTGATGAAATACCTCTTTTCTTGAGGCTATCCCAAACGATGCTTCGTGGTATGCTATCATATGCTTTCTCCAGGTCGATGAACACGAGATGCAAATCCTTCTTTCGCTCCCGATACTTTTCCATCAGCCTCCTCAAAATATGAATCGCCTCAGTAGTTGATCTCCCCGGCATGAAACCAAACTGGTTCTCCCTAATCACCGTCTCCCGTCTAATTCTTTTCTCAATAACTCTTTCCCACAGTTTCATAGTGTGGCTTAGGAGTTTGATACCCCTATAGTTCCCGCATTCCTGTGCATCGCCCTTTTTCTTGAACAAAGGGATAATTGTGCTAAACCTCCACTCCTCCGGCATCTTACTAGATCGCAGGATAGCATTAAAGAGATTAGTAAGCCATTGAATGCCCTCCTCACCTAAGCTCCACCACACCTCAATCGGGATATCATCCGGTCCAACTGCCTTAAATCTCCCCATCTTTTTGAGGGCTTCACTTACTTCTTCCTTGGTTATGTCACCAAATGACCCATAAACCCGTGTTCTTTGTGTGTCCGAAGTCTGTCGAGTTTCCTTTGTAGGACCCCTTGACATATTTAGTAGTTGGGAGAAATACTGATGCCATCTTAGTTTGATGTCCTCTTGGCTAATGAGAACCCGTCCACTCTCATCCTTGATATACTTCACTGCTCCCAAGTCTTCCCTCTGCCTAGATCTGGCTTTAGCCAACTTGTAAATATATTTCTCCCCCTCTGCGGTATCAAGCTTTTGGTAGAAGGCTTCAAAGGCATGACTCTTTGCCTTTGCGACTGCTTTCTTCGCCTCACGCTTCGCTTCCTTGTACGACTCTTTCATTTGTGCCCTAACCTCCTCCTCCGTACAGGCAATAAGCTCCTTGAATCTCTTGTTTTTGTTCCTTATCTTCTCTTGCACCTCCTCGCTCCACCACCACGATTCCCTGTATTCCCTTTCCTTTCCTGTCGACACCCCTAGCGTTTCCTTCGCCACCATACGAATGGTTGTCGCCATAGATTCCCACATTTGATTTGCATCGCCTGAGATATTAGGGTAGCCTAACGTCTTGATCTTGCTTGATAGGGTTGCGATTTTATCCCCTTTTAGACTACCCCACCTGATCGTATCCTTTCCCTTAGACTTCCTCTCGACAATCTTCCTCCTCATACGGAAATCTAGTACTAATAACCTATGTTGGGTTGGCATCTTAGTGCCAAGCACAACCTTGCAGTCCAAGCACGAGCTCCGGGTGCTCCTACGTACTAAAAAGTAGTCTATCTGGGTAGCAAGCCCACCACTCTTGTACGTTATCAAGTGCTCATCCTTCTTTCTGAAGATCGAGTTTGCTATAACTAGGTCCTTGGCAAACGCGAACTCAAGAAGGTTCTGCCCACTCTCATTCCTTACACCGTAACCAAAACCGCCATGAACAGAGTTATAGTTAACAACCTCCTTCCCTATGTGACCGTTGAAGTCCCCTCCTATAAAAATTTTTTCGTCGATAGGGATAGCTTCCAAAAGGTCACCCAAATTATCCCAAAACTCACGTTTCACTTGCTCATCAAGCCCAACTTGCGGTCCATACGCACTAATGATCGAGACGACCTCTTCCCCCACCACAACTCTAACTAGCATAATCCTATCATTGCACCGCCTTACTTCTACTACTTGCTTTAAGATCTCATTAGCTACGAGAATACCGACTCCACTTCGTGTCCCATCCAAACCGGTATACCAGAGTTTGTATCCCTTCAAAACACATGCCTTTTGCCCCTTCCACCTGGTCTCCTGAACACAGGCCACCTGAATCCTATATTTAGAGAGTTCAGTTGCCAATTCCAACGATTTAGCTTGAAGGGTGCCTATGTTCCATGTACCCACTCTGAGTTCAGAGCCCTGGTTACGTTGCCCCCTTTGCCCCCCCCTCCTTGGACCTGACTTTAGGTTACCATATGTCTGCTTGGACTCTATACTCGCCTACCCGTGGATAAGACAAACACAAACACAAAAGAAACGAGCAAGCAAGGACAAAACCAAAGAGATACACCAAAACCAAAGAGACTATCCAAAAACAACCATAAACTCAACAAAACAAAATCAAAAAGTTAAGAGAGGACAAAAACAAAACAAAAGAAAACAAGTCCAAACGATAAACAACAAGTCACAAAGATGATCAAGAATTGAAATTACAAAAAAGGTGATCAAGAATTCAAAAAAAATGATCAAGAATTGAAATTACAAAAAAGATGATCAAGAATTCAAAAAAAAAAAAATGATCAAGAATTCAAATTACAAAAAAGATGATCAAGAATTCAAAAAAAATGATCAAGAATTCAAATTACAAAAAAGATGATCAAGAATTGAAATTACAAAAAAGGTGATCAAGAATTTCAAAAAAAAAAATAAAATAAAATAAAATAAAATAAAAAAAAAAAAAATCAAGAATTGAAATTACAAAAAAGATTATCAAGAATTCAAAAAAAAAAAAAAAAAAAAAAAAAAAACAAAAAAAAAAAAAAAAAATTACTGGTCAAAATCCTTAGACATTGAGTTACCATTTTCATTTAATTTAATTTTTATATTTTAATACTTTTTTAATTTAATTCACACACTTCATTCTCGCCATTCAGTTATTATCACCTATTGACAATTTATTATCTGTCTTTTAATCCAAATAGATGAGAGTTTTTTATTATTATCCATCTGAACGAGTATTAATATGGACACGTAATACATCTAGAAGCCAAAGAAGCAAAGTTGCATTAGTTTATCGTGTTGGGCCCAAAAAAGTTAGGGACGGCACAACTGTCTCCTAACAAATACAATCTTTATATAACTTGTAAGCCTCATCTTGTAGATCACCACAAACATTTTCTTTCTTGCATTTACTGTTTATTTCTTTAAAAAATGTCAAGCGTTGACTTTAGTGACTTACCTGAGGATTGTATTTCATACATCCTAACTCTGTCATCTCCAACTGATGTTCTCCGATCATCCGCCGTGTCTAAGCAGTTGTTGACGGTGTCGGAATCCGATTCTGTTTGGGATAATTTTCTTCCTTCTGATTGTTATGACATCATTTCCAGATCACCTGCGCCTTTTCTGGATTTTAAATCTAAGAAAGACATGTTTCTTCATCTATGCAATACGCATGTCTTCTTGCATGAAAACACCCTGGTAATACTTACTTTTCACTTTCAACACATTTTATAATTCTATATATGCTCCATTAAGCGATTAGACGAATCCAATGTGTTCTAATTTTGATCATTTATATATTACAGTATACATATCTAAATATTATAAAAACTTTATATTATAAAAAATTGCGGTTACACGAATCTAATAAGAATCTTACACATTGACAGCAATAAGCTCCCTCCAACTCAACCAAGTTGTCCCATTACCTTTTATAGGCAATTCACACAAGTTGTCCCATTTCTATTTTTAAGAATGATTTTTTTACCTAAATACCCACACTTTTACTACTTCCAATTCCCAACTACTACCTTTACAATTAAATTAATCAATTAAATTACTCAACTAGCTCCACTTTTACTATTCTCAATACCCCAACTATTACAATTAATTTAATCAATTAAAATACCCCAGCATTCCACTCTTAAAACCGTGCCCAACCCAAATAGGACAAGCAATTGGTTGAGTTGGAGGGAGTATAAAATAAGCTTAAACGATGAATCGTGTCAAAAACGGTTTTGTAGCAAGTAGTTCAAAAACGTACTTGATTCCCCGTTTTCTTTTGTCCCACCTGACATACATTTTGATGAAATTTGTACTGATTCTGATAACTCTTTTCAGAGCTTTAGTTTGGATAAAAGAAGCGGGAAGAAATGCTACATGTTGAGTGCGAGAGCCCTAGAGATTGAATGGGCAGACACTCTTCAATACTGGTCTTGGTTTTCTATGCCTGAATCTAGGTAATCAATGTTCAAGAAATCTTGATTTCTATTTTTTGTTTTTCTTCTGATCTGAGTTCAATTAAGGAAGTCTAATAATGGATGATCTTTTTGTAGGTTCCCAGAGGTAGCTCAACTTCAGGAAGTATGCTGGTTAGACATAGCAGGAGAAATTGACACAAAATTGCTTACTGAAAATACAACTTACGGGGCATATTTAGTATTCAAGGTAGATAGTGACAGTTTTGGAGGATTCAACAATCCAGAAATGATGGTTTTATGTACATCTGAGAGTGATAATAAACAGGAGTCTTCTCAAAATCAGGTTAAGCATTCTGATAGTAGACTATCTCACAAAGATGTTTTGATAACGAGAGATGATGGATGGATGGAAATTGAGATGGGTAGATATAAAGTGGGTTCAATTGGTAATGGAGATGATAAACGACGGAATTTGCAGATCATTATGAGGGAAACTAAAGAACTTCATTGGAAAAGTGGTTTCATTCTTCAAGGTATTGAAATCCGTCCACTGGATTGATTTCTTTAACTAAACAACTCGTTTGATCAGTGGTACTAAATGGCGGTAAAGGGAACGATTTATATTGTAAAATTATTTAATCAATAGTTTTATATCATTCTCATGATGATAAAACTTTCATCACAAAAACGTTTTATTGCTTAAAAATTTTCATTACCTAATACCAACTCACCCGATGGTAATGTGTTGGAATTAATTTTATGAAGAAAATGAGATGATTGAAGTCGGACAACCATCAAGGTAGCCAAGAGATTTTTCATTTCCATTATCGCTGTTTATTACCACCTACCAAACTAGCCGAAAATGTAAATGTCTAATTCCTTGACGGTTTTCATTAGTTCTGGGTTAAGTAGATGTGCTCTTCAATCGAGAGAAAAATGTTTGCAAACTATGTATCAATACAAAGCAGAATTGAGGCTCGGTCTGAATTATTTGAATTAAGAAGGGTCCTATTATTACAGAAATTACCATGCATTGTTATGATGTATCCATTAGTTGTATGCTTGTTTTAACATTTAATTCAAGGACAAGTAGAGTAATGAACTAATGCTCTCTAAAATGAAATGAGAAAGGGTTTGTAAGACTCCTATGTTTTGATAATATTACAACAAAGATAAAAGGGTTTAATTTGAAGAAAAAAGTTGATATTGGTAAAATAAATAGAAGGGATAATGAATTGTGTGGATTAAATTATAAAAAAGTAAAAATATATAAATGAGATTAAAAGAAAGAATGTGGAAGAATCCTTGAGATTGATCACACGTGCTCTAGCCAATGCTGGTCTTCTTGACCTGGATAGACCCCAACAACCCCAACATCCTAACCATCAACCAAGAAACTTAAAAGATAGAACCATTAGAATAAACCTTGATGAGTTTGATGGTTTGTCCCAAGACCCTGAAGTGTACCTTGAGTGGGAGGCAAGTCTTAACAGATATTTTGAGTTTAAGGATACCCCACCTGAGAGGCAATACCAACTAGCCAAGATCAAATTGACTAAATTGGCAGCCATTTGGTTAGAAGGTCTGTAGAAACAAAGGAGAATGGAAGATAGGGGAAGGATTAATACCTGGGAAAAGCTTAAGAAACATTTGAGGAAGAAGTATGTCCCTAATAACTACAGGTTACAACATTATCTTTTATGGAACAACCTGACCCAAGGGAGTAAAACAGTGGCTGAGTTTGTTCAAGAGTGGGAGAGACTCTCTTTGCTTTGTGAGGTTCAAGAGACAGAAGATATGAGAATATCCAAGTTTCTAGGAGGATTAAGGGAGGACCTAGCTGAAAAATTAATAGGCACCACCAACTTATCCTTCACAGAGCTATGTAACTTAGCCATTAGCCATGAAAGATTTGCTAACAGAAGGAAGGCTCCTCAGTCCACACCAAACTATACCAGAAACTACAATGCACCACCTTTAAGAACACCAAGCAGAGCCATTCCCACCCCTAGAAGAGAAGAGCTTGATGTTAGAGGAAAGAATAAACCTAAGGAGGGAGAGGCTTTGAAAGACATAGTTTGTTTTAAGTGCCATGGTAGAGGACACTATAAGAGCTCTTGTCCTAATTCTAGAGCTTTAACTGCACAAGAATGGAGAGCCATCAAAAGTGACCACAGCACTAGAGCCATGCTTGTAGCTCAGAATGATGGGGAAATAGAAACCTGGCCTAATGTGGAAGAGGGAGAACCAGAGGGTAGTTATAGAGTTACAGACTCAGGTAGATTACAAAGGTATGAGGAAAGTGAAGAGGAGATGGAGTCTGAGGAAGAAAGGGAAAGGGTGTTACATGAAGATGAACATTACAACCTAGTTGTCAGAAGGAATTTTCACTCCACCACTAATACTAAATGTAATGTTCTGACCAAAGGGAAAACATTTTTCAAACTAGGTGTAGAGTCATGGACAGAACATGCATATTGATAATTGATGGAGGGAGTGAGTCGAACTATGTTAGTCTAGGGATTGTGAATGAGCTTAAGCTAAAGACCAGACCCCACCCCCATCCTTATAAACTTAAGTGGCTTGATGGCAAGGCTAGTGGATCTGTTAGCAAGCAGTGTTTAGTGAGCATTGTCATAGGATCATATAGGGATAAGGTTATTTGTGATGTTCTGGATTTGAATGCATGCCACCTACTCCTCGGTAGGCCTTGGCAATATGATAGAAAGACCTACACATGATGGTTTTACCAACACCTACACTGTAAGGCATGAGGGAAAGTTAAAGGATCTTTTTCCCTTGCCTCTACACAAGACCATACCTCCACCTAGTAGTTCACCTTTACCTTATGAATCATCCAAACATCAGACTTTACAGCTTATGAGTAGAAAAAACTGTTGAAAGGGAGATTAAGAATCATGAGGAAATCTTTTTGCTGTTTACTAAGGAAGTGGACCTACCCCCAGAATTACCTAAGGAGGTCAAACCCTTGCTGATTGAATATGCTGATGTGTTTTCCAGATGATCTTCCACCTGGATTGCCACCTATAAGGGGAATAGAGCATCAAATAGACTTAATCCCTGGAGCAGCCTACCTAACAGACCAGCTTATAGAGCTAACTCTGTGGAAACCGAAGAATTACAGAGGCAAATAGAGGAGTTAATGCCAGAGAGGCTATGTTAGGGAGAGTCTTAGCCCATGTGCTGTTCCCACCATTTTAGTCCCTAAAAAGGATGGCACATGGAGGATGTGTGTAACAGGCGCAATTTTAAAGCACCTTGTTTTTCGTTTTAAACTAAGTTTATTAAATTTTTTTTTAATTAAATTTATTTTGTTATCCTTAAATAATTTGTGAATTGTTTAACCAAAATTTAAAAATAAAACTATATAGTATAAAATGAATTTAAGTTTTAGTTGAAAAATAAATAAAGTAGTTGTAGTAATTATATTAGCAAAAAAAATAAATAATAATAATAATCAAAAAAAAAAAAAAATAAAAAATATTTAAAAAAAAAAAAAAAAAAACCACATGTATTCACGTGAAACCCCACCCCCTAAACTTTATCTCCTTCCTTTTTATACCCCAAAACACTTTTTCCCTAACAAAAAAACAAAAACAGAAAATTCAAGAACCTAAAACCCCGAAATCATCAGCAGCCTTCCCCCAGTCGCCACCGAACCGCTCACCCAGGTCGCACCAGCTTGTCAGTCGACCTCACTGTAAGTAGCTCCTTATTCGGCCAACCACGACATCCAGCAATCGTGTTGACCGGCCACTCTTTGCCGTGGATCACGACCACCGTCACCGCCAGACAGCGTGTGCACCGAACTCCTCCCGACTGTCAACTCTGAGGCAGAGCCACACCTTGTTCATCCATCTTTATCCTTGATAAACAATTCATGGTTTCTCATCTTCTACTTGGTACTCCTTCTAATTTCTTTGTTTATTAATCTTGATTTGATCTTAATATTCATCTCAATCATTTTAATCTTTATATTCTTTTAATTTGAATGCTTTTCACTTGAATCTTCAATTTGTTTTAACCCCCAAATTTAATTAGGGCTCTTCTTCAATTTCATTCACACCAAGTTAAGTTGGGGTTACTAAAATTGATGTTCTTCCACTATTTTCAACTTGATTAATGAGTCTAAGCTATGTTTGATAATCTTATTAAATCTCAGCTCAATCATCAGTTGTAGAAAACAACCTGCTCTATGGTCAGCCACCTCCATAAAGCTTATTCCAACAATCTTGAGGTACACTCCCACACAAACAAATTTAATTGCTTGATTTAATTTTTTTAATGAGTGAGATTTTATGTTTATATTTGAAATCGGTGGAAAATTATAAAATTAGGTTGATTATTAATTGTTGGGTTTTTAATTGAGTAGATTGAAACGAAGACATAAGTTAAATTAGCAATTGATAAATTGAATCTAAAGAGGAGAAATTGATGTTGAGTGGATATGATTGTTTAGTTGTTTATGAGATTGTGATGAGTCAGTAATCAAGTTTAGGCATATCCACAATTGGAATTGAAGGTGGAAAATGTAAATTAGGCTTATTTCAATTTGGGTTTAATTGAGAATATTGTGAAGAAATGGAGAATGCGATTGAGTTGTTTTCCTTTGAAGTTGTGGAATGTAAGAAGGGTTCTTAGTTTTACTTGAGAACATGTAGTGAAATCAAAATAAGGATTCGAATTAATCAAGTTAATCATCAATTGGGATCGTAAGTATTAGTTTGAATGTAAATTGATATTATAAGAATTCTATGAACGTGAATTTGAATACGTGAGTGTGATCCAGTATTGGATGAGTTGATTATTAGTTAGAGTTATAGAATCACTATCTGGATTTAGTTTAATAGTCATACTCTGGGGTTTGATATGCTACTTATAAATTAAATTAAGTTAATATTATTAAGTTGTAAACGATTATAAGTTATAACAAGTGATTTAATTGAATATAAAGAAATGCACGTTTGTTCGTAAGTATGTAATTTGATAATCTTGATTGTATGTGAATGTGAAAAAGATTGAAAGAAAACATAGAATTAAGAACTAGAAAATATCGATATTTGAGATAATGGGTACTGGGTAAATAGAATGTGTGAGGAAATCATTTGAATACTAAAGACTTGATTATAAAGAATTTATAATCAAGTTATGAAGCAATGTTTGATAGCAAATTGTGAATAAGAACGCAAGACAGCGAATGTTGTTCTTGAGTCAAAATTAAAAAGACATGAACAAGCAGACTTAGTGATGAAATATGAGTAGTCACTAAGGTGTCTGATGACGAAATGTGAGTAAGCATCAGCTGCGATTAAAAGATATAAACAAATATAGAAAATTTCAAGAAAGCGATGGATTTCGCAAAAGACAATAACGAAAGTCCAAGGT